>BQNB010128090.1:2093-19336 GCA_026074375.1 Tanacetum coccineum | reverse complement strand
TTTTATTTTATCAAATATTTTCTAGGAAAAATATTAGAGCTTTTGTAGGGTCATTTTTTTAAAAACGGGATTCGATCCTGTTCTTGTTTTGACTCGTTTTTAGTCTTAATCAACTTCGTTTTCGATCTAGCTTTTTTTAAACTTCCTTTTTAGTCAACTAGGACCCATTAATAGTTAAAAAATCATTTTAGGATTAAAATTGAATAATTTAGGTTTTTAGCTCACGTTTTTACGTCACCGTTTTAGGGTTTAAGTTAAATTGCTTACGTTTTAGGTTTACTTTTGCTTGATTTTGCATTTTATTTGTAGTAATAGAAAATCAATCTTAATCTTGTCATATTCAAACATCGATTATCAATTCGTCATTCGATTTTCAATTGCACACCTCGTTGGGACATAACGACCCGGGAAATCAAACTTCTAGATATATTGATTCTATTTGTAAATTTTGACTTTTTGCCTTGGTCAAGGGCAATTGGTTGGGATTTGCCTTGTGTTATATTATATATATACTATCAATCGAATCAGCGCACTTAGTGATTTAATGCAATAGTATTAATGACTTCATTTATTCTACGTAGTCAGATGGGAAGTGCGGCGCACAATTTTATAAGTGCGGCGTACTTAGGGAGTTAATGCACTATTTTGACCAGGCCTTTAATTCTTTTGACTTTGAGGAGAAGTGCAGCGCACAAAGGGTAAGTGCGGCGTACAATTGCACTTTTTAGCTTGAGACTTTATCTTTTCCTTGTATCTTGCTTTCCGAAGTGTATAAGTACTCAATCTTTGGTTTATTTGAGCTTGGGATGTCTTCAAGTGAACCTGCAAGCATTTCATGAAATTAAGTATTGAAAGTTCACGAGAAATGATAAAATATGTATAAATAACACCACCAAAAACATGTATAATTTAGGCGTTATCAACGAGTCTTTACTAATCGCAATTATCCATCATCACATAATCACATCACTCATATTCAACCATCATCCAAGAGTAACTGATGAGGTGTCATTTTTATACACTTTTTCGAGGTCATTTAACTCCCTAAATCATGCAAATGTACTCAAAATACGTGCTTAATCATTTCTTTTTGTATTTTTAGCACTTGGATGGCATTTAGAGGAAATACACATGACTTGGGCTTATTTGGGGAAGAAACAAATGAGATTACAACTCTACACCAAAGTCGAAGAAGAAAAAGCGTACATACTCTAGAGATGGCGTCGCAAATTCTAGCGGCGGCGTTAGAAGTCCTTAAAGACGGCGTCAGGATTATTGTGACGACGTTAGAATGTAACTGACTTAAGAAGTCCTAGAAGATTTGGTGGGGCGACGACGTTAAGATTATAAAGCCCTAGAAGATTTGGCGGGGCGAATATTATCAGTCTTAGGGTCGATTTTAGGGTTTAAAAACCCTTTTGTATCTACCTTAACTCCATGTTTTAATCAAGTGAATTTCTTTATCCTTTAATCTTTCGATATGTCTATGTGTTGTCTGATTAACTATTGTTCTTCGCTTTATTTTAACGTGCTAGGCGAAGATCTTATAGTGTTTGCTTATTCTTACATAAAACTAGTTTGTAGATCCTTTTAATATTGCTTCTTGTTGATGGGTGTGCGTGTTAGGCTCTAGAAAACTAGCTTCTTAATTGCTTGCGAAGACGTTTGGGGAAACGTGATTGTGTAGATTGGATACCATCGGTAATAGTTTTCATACTACCTTACCCAGATGTGGTTGATCACCTTTTAAATGTTTTAATGCATGTAATGTACTCTTAGGGGCCTTGTATTAGTCTTCATATTTCCTTACGTGTGTGTTGCCTTAACATAATATTACACAGACGGCGGGTTCGTATACGTCGTTCATGACTTAGGAAATACTTACACATCGCATCACAAGAGTGACAATGCAATAGAATTAGGAGAAGTGAACTAAGGATTAATGCATGATTAAGTAAACACATTTATTTACCTATACGAGTTTCCACATTAGTTTAGATTTAATTTTAGTTATTAGTTTAATTAGCTTAAAACCAACCCCCTTCAAAACCAAGATTTTAATTGCTTTCTTAAAAATATAAAAATACAAAAATAATCTTCTTTCAACCCTTAGACCTTAGTTACATCTAGTTTGAACCTTCCCAACCTATTCCCCTAGAGAACAAAAGCAACCCCCGAGTCTTGTCTATACTACACTACAATGGTTATGTACACTGCCTAGGGAGTTGTAAAACTTGATGTGTTACAATGATCGTACATCAGTAACATCAAGACCACCGCGGCATCTGAAGCCGCCATTTTCCACCAATTTCGGTAGAACATATCCGAAACTCTTATCACCACCACTACCTAGTGACGGATCTAGCCGGAAATCCAAGGTGGTTTCTTGATTTGGTCAAGTTAAAAAATACAATGGGTTAACCAACCGGTCATTTTCGGGTCAAATCACGTTCAATTTAACAAGATGCAATGATAAAAAAACATTAAACATAGATTTATAACATAATAGATAATACGTTTATAATTTCACTTTCACTTGCGTCTTCCTAGGTTTCATAGCTTGAAAACGAGCAATGATTGTATCATTACTGATACCTTATAATATATCTTTTATAACATAAGACACTAAATAATCATGCATAAAGTCATCCCCTATTTTATTGTGTATATCGATCTCAATGATCTTCAATGCCAAAAAAGCACGCTCCACGGTAGAAGTTGCTGTTAGAAATTGGGTTAGGGTGTGATGATAATCTTGGATATCTTGCTTGAATCGTGTAAAGTCACTTTCCGTATAAAGTATTTCAACCTTATTGGTGCCTGGGTATCACGAAATCCTTATCGGGATAATTCAATAAGATCAATTTGTTTCTAGGCACAAAAGAACAAAGCAGGAACAAAGAGGAATTGTTATTTTCATACATTTTATAAGACCAATAATGTGTGTTATATAAAACCAAACATTTGATAGTTATGGCGGTTGGAATCCGGTTAATCCCTAAGAGACAAACTCTTCACCACCAGCAAGGGGTTCTGCCCCTTGACCCTACAGGAGGGTGCGACCCTCTTGACCCATGTATTTCTGTCGTGGTTGAAAACATATTAGCTTAACAAGTGTGCACTCCACACTTCCCTACCTCGTATCCGAGCCAAATATTGGTCTTTAGTAAATCGTAATTACCTACAATAGTTGATGACACTAAAATCACCAACAGTTGCAACCGGCAAAATAAATACTAATTTGATGAGAAGATATGCATTTGGGTAGATTACATTATTCTTTGTTTAAACCATCTTCTTGCATAGATCTTTAACATCTTTCAAGGTAGCAAACTCCTTATCTTGGCTTATATCCACAATATATCGTTAAAGTTCTAGTTCAAGTAAATCATAAGGTGTTTGAAACTCGTCAGGATAAAAAGTAGCCAATTCTATTATATCATTGACTTTAAATGCTCTAAATGACTTAGTTGGGCACAAAGGAGACATAAAAATAAGTAGTCTCGTGTTTACCTCATTCAAACGATGATTACGCTCTTGAAGTTGCACATCAATAACCAAGTAAAGTACATCAATTTGGTTATTTGGTAATGGTGCAAGTTGTTAACCTAAAAAAATATTTAAAACATATTATTAGTGGTTTATCTATGAAGTGTAAACTAGTGAAATAAATACATCAACTAAATTATAGTGGATATAGCTAACCTTTAAACCAATGCGTCAATTTATTCCATCAAAAGATGCACCATTCATATCAATAAGCTCACTATCATATTTTTTAGAAAACAAAGTAACCTTCTGTATAAGAGGTTCCCATCCTCCATTCCTCATGTCTTGTAATCTTTCCTTAGAAGTCTTCACTTGATGTGTTGCATTAACAATTTGTTGGTATTTTTTTTCTAACATTTAATTTAAACCATCTATTTCTCCTAAGATGTCAACCATCAAGTGTAACCCGACTGATCCCCAAGACTTAAAGAGAAACATACTCCCCATTGATATGGGATTTCCTGCCACCAATCATGATGAGGGCATTCTCAAATCATCGCTTTTGCCTAAGTGAACCCCCACTGATCCCCAAGACAAAGGGAGAAACATACAACTCACTGATATGGGATTTCCCCTCATGGTTACTAATCTCTCAGGGGCTGGCACTAAGTACCAAGTGGATGAAACCCAATCTACTTGATTTGAGGTATCACACCTTTACTAAGTACCTAAGGGAACCCCCACTGATCCCCAAGACAAAGGGAGAAACATACAACTCACTGATATGGGATTTCCCCTCATGGTTACTGATCTCTCAGGGGCTGGCACTAAGTACCAAGTGGATGAAACCCAATCTACTTGATTTGAGGTGTCACACCTTGACTATAAAAAAGGCAAGACTTATTCTAGAGTGGAATCGAATATTATTCCCCTTATCTAATCAGTTAGAGATTTTGAGTTTCTAATGGAAGACTCTGAGGATGATCTTAAGTACCTCAATGATGAAGAAGTCTTTGATGCTGGAGATAAAATAGAGACTGATCTACCATACGACACTGAAGAACATTATCAGCCTCCTTCATCTACTCATAAGGTCACTCCTTCTGAACAATCCCAACCTGAATCACCTTCTCATCCTGACTCATAACCAGAAGCAACACCACATGAAGAACCTATCTCTACTGAACATCGGTCACCTAAAACTGAAGCATCACAACCTAACTCATCCAAGAAGCACAAAAAGGCAAGGAAACCTAAGGAGTCTGAACCATCCCCTGATCCCTCTGGCTCTGAATCATCATTAGTATCCCTATCCTTCAATGATTATGACAACTACATGCCTATAACTAAGAGGGTTTTGGCTAAGAATCTTAAAGGGTTCTTTGAAGTTCTTTATGCTCAGATTACATAGGATAATTGGGCAAAGCATGAGGAAGTTGCTGCATCATATGTTGATATACAGGCTAGGATTGAAGCATTTAAGGATGAGGCTTACAAAGCACAAGGAAATACTAATGCCTCCTTAAAGAACTATGAGAAGATAATGTTAACATTCAAAGAACAACATCTTAAGGGCATTAACACCATTCTCACCAATCTTTACACTGTTGAGGAAGCTGTGAAAAAAAGATCCTGCATTAAATGCCAAAGTTCTTGCAGTTATCGATGCTTATATTAAAAACTCCTTAGATCTCACTAAACTTAATTTGCACATGAAGGAAGTTATCAAAACTTACCAACAGAGCTCTAACAATCTTTTAAGCCTTGTTGAACTGCTCAGGGAAGCAAACGTTCCTGGTCTGATGCATACTCTTGAAGCCATTTAGAACACAATAAACACTCAGGCTAATCATCATGCTACATTAGCTGAGTCCTACAGATCCCTTGCCTGAAATGTTGGTCCCAAGCTAACCAAAATTAAACTCTCTTAAGAATCCATCAAGTCAGACATTGCCTTACTCAAAACTGATACTGCCGATATCAAGGCAATGGTCATTGAGATATTTTGTGCCTTTAAAGGACAGACCTTCTCTACTCCCTCAGGGAGTGTGTCGATGCCAACACTTGCAATCATTTATGTTAATGCAACTGTTAGAGGGGGAATTCAACAAAAATAGTCTTTGATAACCCATTTATCCCAAGTCTTGAGAAGTCACCAGAAAGGCAGACTATGGAGGAAAAGGAAACTCCTTATCAACCTAAGGGGGAGCAAGTCGACATGGTCACTAAGGAAGCTAAATCTGAGGAACCCAAAGAAGCTAAGGTCCTTGAACAAGAACATCAAGTCATTCAATCTGGTCCTATTCAAACTATCATCCCTACAACAACCCCAATCATAACTAAAGTCATCACACCAAGAACAACAATCACTCTAACTGAAGCCACTCCTATCACAGAAGTTAGTGGATCGTTAGTCATTACTCCCAGAGTTGACAAAAGTAAAGGCATTACCATTGAGACTGACCCTTCAACACCAAAGCATGTTAAAGCTTCAAGGAAAGTTCATATGAACCCTAATGCTCCAACTTATTGAATATATGATTGATGGAAAAATGGTTCATATCACTCATGATCAACTTCAAGCTTATCTTGACAAAAAGGAGAAAATGGAACATGCCTTTAAGGAAGCTGAATTGAGCAAACCTGGAATTATGAAGGTTGTTTTCGAGGTGGTAAGTGAGGCTGAGGTTCAAATATCAGGAAGCAAAGAGTTTCTGAAACATCAGGATGTACACCTACAAGTACTTTCCAGAGCTTACAATAAGAAACTCAAGAAGAAAGCTAAGTTGAGAAAGAAGAGGTATGAAAACTATAATTGGACCACCACTTGTAGAAAGAAACCAGAAAGAATTATTAATATTTTCATTCACCCAAGCATAAGACCAGTCATAGTGACAGTCCACAGGAACAATGATCCAAGAAATTTTGAAGTCCTTAAAGAGTTTAAGTCCAGTGATTTTGGCATAAGTGAATGAGATAAACTGAGTGCAATCCTTCCAAAGAAGTCTAAAAAGTATGTGAATGAAATGATGACCTTACTGAGCAAAAAGTAAGAAAGGCTGAAGAAAATACCAAATGAACTCGAACTTGACATAACCCTTCCTTTACCTGAAAAAGATCCTTCACTACCAAGAGGAAAAAGGAAAGCAACTGAGTTAGAGCCTGAAACTTATATTGTCGGCCTACACTGTAACAGAACACTACATGAATGGGTTAAGTTTATGAAGAACTTAGTAATTGAGAAACCTAAGCATGGGTTGTTTTTCATAAATGCATTTGGGGAAGAAGCATTTCAGAGGGTGGAAAAATTTATTGGGATACAAGATGATAGCTTCAAATGTCAAGAAAACTAATAATCAGAGTTTCACGGTGTTGATGAGCCAGATGATTGATGAGCACCCTGATAAGGGAATACTATTAACCAAAAGGGTTAAGTTGGAAAATCCAGGGTACACTAATGTATAAGCACTTTATCTTTATTTTTGAAAATTTTGTAATAGACTGATAAGGCTGTGTAACCTGTGAATGAATGAAGTACTTTTGACCCTATGAATGAATGAAGTACTTTTATGTTATCAAAATCCTTTACATGCTTTCTAGATTTCGTGTAAGAAGAAGCTATATTTATTCACTTACACTGAAAAACACATAGGCTATATTTATATCCAAATAAGGGGAGATTATTAGACCAATTCAATATCCAATGATCTTTACCTTAGGATTTGAATAGAAAATATCCTAAGTGTTAGATAACCTTTAAACATTACTTATGTCACTGAATGAACAGTCATTCAGTGAGTGACATTCAAGAGTTCAATTAGAGTCTATAAAGAAAGACTCACGATTAAGTAAGGCGGTACTCAGTAAATGAAGTCCCTGAACCAATGAAAATGATGATGGGTTCAGTGAGCTGTGGGCTGTGGCAATAAGCTCACTAAACCCCATACGATCTCCTCAAACATAAAGAAGACTTGAAGACATAGAGACTAAAGAATGTGTGGAAACTAGAAGGGGGGGTTGAATAGTTTACAGGTTCATTTTTGTTTTAAAAGTTTGCTTTTAAAAATGTTTAGATTCGAGTTGTATGTATAATCAACCAACAATATGAACAAACAATAACTATCTAAACTAAGCCTAAATCAAAATGACAATAAAATGTAAAAAGATAAGGAAATGAACAATCAAGCCAAGACGCCAAGATTTTATAGTGGTTTGGCTACGAAGCTCCTCTTCGCCCTACTCTACTCCTCGAGTATCCTACTCGAGATTTCACTATGTCAACAAGCTCCTTTTAGGCGGAGAAAATCATTTACACGTCGCTTACGTTTCTGACACTAAGCTAAATGCCGAGTCCTAATCTTAGCTAGAACCAATCTACCACTTCACAAGATATACACACTATTGTGTTTCTGAATCTTTTTCACGGATTATGGTGGAATTATCGGTTGAGTTCTACTCATGTCTATTGGATACATTAAAGCACAATCATTTATAATTCATTATTTAATAAAGAAGCGTTCACAATTTATGTAATAAGAAATGAGTAAATTATTGTTCTGTTGATTTACAATTTATTTATTTAAATAAACCATGGTTGTCACAAATCCATTCAAATTAAAGAAATTATAAATCATCCTACTTAAGAATTTTCAATGCAATATGCGTACTTACATGACCTTCAAGGTGTTAGATGACATGATGATGCAGGTGCTCTAATAAGTATGGGACGAGTATTTAAAACTCGTCTTCGGAGACGGGAAGTAAAATAATCAGGGGAGATCGACATAGTGTTCAAAATAGTTGATGAGTATACGATTAGTTTTAAAGTGAATATATATGGTCTTTATGAAAGAGTTAACATAGCAATTATCATATCAATCCTCCTATTACAAGTCTCACCTATACAAGACTTGTAATACTTAAATTCACACATAATTCAATGTAAGCAAAACTATGACGGGTTTCATGTTTAAAAAGTTTTGTATATGGTAAATAATATTATGAGCCATTGTTATAACGTTCGATGTGCGGAGAAATATAGTTAGTCCATTGTGAACTACATTGTCTGAGAAGTAAAATGAGACATGGTGTAACTACAATGTATAAAGGTGTATTTCTTGTATTTCTATATAAATAACTTTTTTATATAACAAACAAGCATAAATCTATTGCGAGAGTTGGTAAGTATATATTTATAAGTCACGTATGCAAGTAATGTAAGAAGTACAGCAAGTAGTGTGTATGACACATGAAAGGTTTGATGTGATGCATGTTTGTTTGTGAAAGGTTATAGTATAGGTATAATATGTAAACCTAGTTCTCTATAACCTTGGATCTGTATACCAATCTATAAAACCCCCAAATTGGGTCGCAACCCAGAATATTTTCCCTGGGAAGAGTTACTAAAGTCCCCCTCCTACGACACCACCTTTAGAAGATGATGATGTCCTTGAAAATGAAAATATAGAAAGACAAGAAAAAGACATAGAAATCAAGGAAAATGAACCATTAAACAAAGAAATCCCAAACATTAAAGAATCTAAAGATCATCCCTTAGAAACCGTCATAGGTAACCTAAATGAAAGAACCTTAAGATCTCAGGTTCAAAGTTAAAGTAACTTCTTTTGTTTTGTATCCTCCATTGAACCTAAAAACATAAAATAAGCAATTCAAAACGAAAGTTGGACTATGGCTATGCAAGATGAACTAAACCAATTTAAAACAAACGACGTTTTGGAGTCTGGTTCCTCCTCCTAAAAACCAAACTATCATAGAAACTAAATGGGTCTTTAAAAACAAGCTAGATGAAAACGGCGTTGTATCAAGAAATAAGGCTAGACTTGTTGCTCAAGGATACTGGTGTTAAAGTTTAGATACACAATAAAATATACTATAAAATAATATTCCACAAGAGCAATTAAGAAAATTCCCTAAGGAAAATTCACTCTCAAAAATATATATAATATAATATATAATTAAATCGGGCAAATATGATCACCCGGGTCGTTTTCCCAACGACTAGTGAAATTGAAACCTTGTTTAAGCTTGGATTCTGATTTGAATGAGCAAATGAATGATTTGATTATCTAAAGCAACAATTAAAATGAACAATTAAAAACAATTAAACTAATACGGGAAACAAATAAAACGTGACAATTAAGCAAGTAAACTAAATTTAACCCCTAAAAATGTAAACTAAAATTCTAAACCTAAGATAAGACAAAAGAAAATTTTAGGAAAAAGAAAAACATTTTTTTGATTATTTTTAGATTTAATATGAATTAAAAACTATTTTAATCTAATTAAATCCTAGAAAATAGCAAATTAAATACTAAAAATTTGGAAAAATGATTTTTAAGCTTAGAAAAGTCTAAAATATTATAAAAGCAAAGAAAACTATTTTTAACTATTTTTATTATTAAAATCCTATTTTAAAGTTTAAAATAAAAGCTCAAAAATGAAATTTAAGATCTAAAAAGTGTAAAAATGATTTTACTGGATGTAAACCTAAAGCTATTTTTTATAAAACTGAAAACTATTTTTTTGTATTTTTCTAAAACTTTTTTCTATTTTTTATTGATTTTATAAGGTTTTTACTTTCGAAAAATGTTTAAAAATAAAATAATTGATGAAAAATTATGAAAAATTCAGGAAAAATCTTAAACACTAGCATTAATTTGCTGACGAGGGTTAGTCACGGTTTGACTTGGAAGAGTTCCTGGATTTGAAGTAGAGGCTGGATTTTTGAAATTATCACAAAGACTTGTCAACAAACTCGTAACATTAGCCATTTGATTCTGCAAGATGAGCTAATGTAGCAAAACGGTTAAGGTGTTGGTGTTATAAGTATGAGGTCGTAGGTTCGAGTGTGGCTTCCCCCTTTTTGCACTTTTTTTTATTTTTTTGACTTTTAAGAAAATCTAAATATTAGAACTTAATAAGAACACTAAAATAAGCTACTTTAACAAACGGGGAATAACCTAAAACTAAGTAATAAGCCCAAAAACAACTTATAAATAAGTTGTTTAAGTGAGTAAGCTTTTGGGCTTATTATCACTTAAAGGCTTATAACAAGCTTATTCTAGGCTCAAATCCAAAAATGAAAAGTGTTCTACAAAGCTTATAATGAGCTTAATCTAAAAATGAAAAGAAATCAAAGTTGGAATCAACTTAAAGCAACTTAAAATGTTAATGAAAATGCTAAACTCAGCAAAAACACTTAAAGGCATAAAAATTCAATTAAGCTAAACAAACCAATAAATCAATTTGGACCTTAAGCTTTTGCTAACTTATCAAACAACTAATAAGCAACCTATTTCAAACTTAAAATTTTGAACTATAAGCTAAGAACAAGAATTTAAAAGCTAACTTTAAGACTGCTATTATTTTTGGAATTTTATGAATTTTAATGACTTTAACAGCTAAATTAAGCTAAGTAAATAAGCTAGAAAGTAAAATTTAAGACCTAATATATATTAAGCTATTCCTAGACTTATCCCTACTTGAATCTAAGCAACTAAATCCTACTTATACTTAACTATCAACTAGGCCAAAAGTGACAGTGCTAACTGTGACAGCAGTACTAACCTTTTGGTTAGTACTGGTGCACTTTGCACACACACAAAGCCAATGGTGCAGGATTCCTAAATGGAACCTTGCACTTAAACACACTCCAAAAGAGTGTATAAACAAGATGCAAACAAGATCTAAGCCTTGGAGAGCTTAGATCAAAGTGAAATTTAGAGAAAATTTCCCCTGGTGCTAGAACAAAGGTAATAAGCCATTTCCTTTGAAATTTTAAAACCTAACTCTTAAAAACTGAATGAAAACTAATTTTAAATGAAAACTTATCTGACTCAAGCAAATTGCACAAGTGAAATTGACTTCTAAGTCAAACGTGCATAAACCAACAACCCACCTTTTAAAGTTATTGGCAGGTTTTTAGTTTAAAGCTATTTTGAAAATCTAATTAACAGTATTTAATAACCAGATAAAAACTAGTTAAGAAAAACTTAATATTAAAAGACTAAAAACTAAATAAACTTTAATCTAAGATCTATAATATTTTACTATATTTTTGGTTTTTTAGAGTTTTTTGAGACACAATATATGAAAGATTAAGATCTAAACTAATTTAATCAAGAACAGATAGGGCATAAGCAAAATAGATTATTAAGCTAGTTAAGGATAAATATAAACATAAATAAGCAACTTTAATAAGCAATTAACAATAAGCAAGTATGTAGGTGAAAATTTTACAAGCTTGGGATTGGAAAATGAACAAGAAATTTAAAAGTAAAACTTACTTTATCCTCTAGCTAAACAAGAGGTCCAATAATGGCAGCTACTAGCTCCCTAGCTTATTAATAAGCTAGGGTATAAGTCCTTGGGATCTCTTCCAAGTTAAGACCCCCTTCCTAAAGCTCTAATCCAATAAGATCCATGATAGATTTTAAACTGATTATTTAAGTTTAGTAAGATTATTACTGAATTCAATAAGCATTTTTCAGCTTTATTAGACTGAAAGAGCTTTAAATGAGCTTGATTTTGTTAGCTTATTGAGGAGACAACTTAGCTTATAAGAGAGTTTATGAAAAAGGAATTTGGGAGAGGAGATTTAGAAAAGCTGAATTTCATTAATAAAAACTTGCTTACAATACTTTTAAAGGAAAATTACAAGATGAAAAGGAAAATTTAAGCTACAACTAAATTTAAGCTACCACTAGATTTAAGCTACCACTAGATTTAAGCTACCACTAGATTTTTCATTCGTGTGTGTGAGAGTGAGACCCTTTTTATAGGCTCTTGGTGAAGCTTCCAGACCCTCTTGCCTTGCTCTCCAATCCTTCATTCTCAACCAATCATTTCAGCAATCATTGGATCAAAGATTCTAGCCGTATAGGATCAATAAGTGACCTCTCAGGTATTTGCCAACGTGGGCATCCGTTTGAGGCTCCTTGTGCTTTTTTTTGAATAATTTCTGTTTTAGCCACAAAAAAACCCGCATGGAATTTGTGCTTCTTTTCTAGCGCGTTTTGTGCTTAGCTTGAGAGTGAGCTAGTAAGACTCTTGATTTGACCCATTTGACCCTGCCATTGTACTTGAGCTTCCTTGAATTGACCATCACACCCTTTAATTCTCATTTGCCCTTTGTTTTACCATGGGGGTGAAAGGGAGGGGCGATAGGTAAATAGTAACTAGTTTTGCGCCTATTTTTTTAACAGTTATAAACTGTTATAGGTTTGGTATTTTACACATTTGGCCCTTGTCTTCCTTTTCTTATTTTCTAGTTATAAATAACTTTCAAGAAGCGCATGTTTAGCCCTTGTGGTTTCATAAAAGGGAGGTGGGCTAATGTCTTGGGCTTATGAACCCGGGTATGGGGTTATTGGGCCCATTAAGGTTTTTAGGGCCCAGTAAGAGGTGAGGGGCTATTTTTGTACTTTTGTAAAACTTTGAGGGCTAAAATGGAATATTGTGGTCCTTGTTGACTTTTGTTGACCAATGATTGACTGGATTTGACTGAGGCTTGACTTTTCTGGCTTCGGCTTTGAATCTTTGGCTTCTTTTTGTACTCTTCTAATTCTCGTGTCCGTGCTTGCCCGTTTTTGACTGTTTTCTTGTGATTTTTTTATTTATCTGTACCTGCACACACAAAACACAAATACAAGCATATTTTTGCCATTTTTAGTCTGTTTTGGGTTTAATTGGGTTATTTTAAGCATAAATGGATATGTGTATTCTACACTTATCAATGATGAACACAAAAAACGTCTAAGGATTATTACATTTGAAAGTACCATAGATAGTGAAATTATGGAGACAAAATCTTTTACTGCTAGGTTGCACAAGGTTTCATCACCAGATGGGAATTACCTTGTTGTATACAGAGTTAATGGGCACTTCAAGGCATTTAACTATCTAATGGAGGTACTACACATTTTTTATAGACAAGATTTGTTTCATTTATATGACTTGGTGATGAAACAGTACTCAGAAATCACACCAGAAGATATTGAGTTGATTCTTTGGGGAGACTTAAAGATTATGATGGAATCCTCACAAAAGAATATGATCCAAGGGTGATTTCTGAAACATTCAACAGGAATGGGAGCATTGTCAGATGGGGAGGACTGTCATGAGCTTGTGGAGTTTGCTACTTTGAGCTTAAGGTTGGGACAGTCATCTACACTGTAGTTGAAGAAGGTTACCCTCTCTCCAAGGAATTGATGCAAAGAATGCTTGATTTAGGATTGGAGGTTGAAGAGGAAAGTGCTGCTGCACTACAATTGGTAAGATTCATTAAGCAACAGCTTAATGAGGAGTAATGTTGAGAATGGAAATAAGAAGGGCTTGGGTGTTGGCTAAAACACCACAACAACACACTTTATTTAATGCGTCATCAGTTCATCACTACTTACAGGTCATAAGAAATGGCTAGTCATAAGCAGACAGGTTGTGGTAAAGACTTCTCAAATATGTTTATGGTTGACAATTTACCAAAAATTGTAGGGTTCTTAACTTACCTTGCTTCACAGTTAAGAGTTGGCTAGTCCAGGATTAAACAGTTCCCGGTAAAGACTAATCAAATCTGTTGATAGCTGACGATAGTTGCTAAAAAACTATATGGTTATCAGTGCACATGTTATGGCAATGAAGCATTGCTAGTCTAAAAAAATAAGGCAACGAATTTTTGGTTATAGACAAATCAAATTGTTGATAGTTCGATAGTTTACTCAAACTATTAGGTTATCAATCACCTTGTTGTTTACAATGGAAGAATGGCTATCCAGGACTAATGGTAAAGGAATATCAAATCCATTAATGGCTGGTAGTTTGCCAAAAACTACAAAGACAACTTAGTTGGATGTTGCTGTATTGCTGAGAAGATATGTTGTAGATAAAAATGGATAGCTGAAGATGTCAAAATTATCAAAGATCAGATCAAGATTTGACAGAGTGTTTGGATACATCCTCCAGGTCTACAAGATGTTTACACTAAAGAAACATGAAGTTAAACAGTTCAACAATCATGTTTAGGGGAGGATTTTTGGGAATTATGCATTCCTGACTTAGTACCGTTAGTTATATAAGTTAGTACCGCTAGTTGTAATTTGTACTGACAGTACAAAATGTTAGTACTGATCAGATAGTTAGTACCGTTAGAATAAAATAGTTAGTACCATTTATGATATATGCATGAGATATCTTAGGAAAGGATATGCATGATATTTATACGCGTTTTGTAAAGCCCATTAGGGTTTCTTTAGTCTATAAAAGGAACCCTAGGCATAGTTAATAGATATAGTTCTACACAGATCAATAGAGATCGATTAGCAATCATAGTTTTGTAATCTGTAACCTAGGCAGATTCAAGTTATAATATAAAGTTCTTTTGTGATTCTTAATATTGTTCTTCTTAGCATTATTGATTAGTTTCCGCATAATCAATAGTGTTCAAATCAGTGTTTCATTATTGTTGCTTTAGAATTATCTAAAGGAACAAACCCTTTACAAGCTAAAGGTTAAGATCTATTCAGTAAACGATCCAACAAGTGGTATCAGAGCTTGTGTGGAAACTCTGAATAAGAAGAACTCAATTGTAAGATGGCAGAACAAGACATTCCTCCACCCACTATCACAGCAATGAAAATCCCTATCATCAGGAAGGGAGAATATGATATTTGGAGCATGAGAATGCGACAATATATCTGTCACACAGACCATAACCTATGGGATGTTATTGTCAATGGAGATCTAGAAGAAGAGCCTGCACCAACTGGAGAAACATCTGCTCCTCCTGCTCCTAAGACTGCCAAACAACTGGCTGCTAAAAGGAATCAGGAAAGAGTTAAGAGCATCTTGCTTTTAGCAATACCTGATGAATACCTCCTCAAGTTTCACAATGTTGCAGATGCTAAATCACTCTGGGAAGCAATCAAATCAAGGTTTGGAGGTAATGAAGAATCCAAGAAGATGCAAAAAAATGTTCTAAAACATCAGTTTGAAAACTTTACTACTGCATCAAATGAAAGTCTAGATAAGGCTTATGATAGGTTCCAAAAACTCATAAGTCAATTGGAGGTTCATGGTGCTCCAATATCAAAGGAAGATATCAACCAGAAGTTCCTAAGAAGTCTTCCTCCTTCATGGAATCAAATTGCTCTAATCATGAGAAATAAGCCAGACATTGATGAGATTGATATTGATGACCTCTACAACAACCTTAGGGTCTACGAAGATGAGATGAAAAGGTCTTCAAGTTCCACTTCTACTTCTCAGAACTTGGCATTTCTTTCCTCTGAGAACACTAGCAGTACTAATGAAGTTAGTACTGCCGATGGAGATTTTAGGGTTATGTTAGGAATATTGTATTCATAGTTACTACTGGTAAATATAGTCATTACTACTGGTAGCATATTAGTTACTCCTGGTAGAGTAATATTGTCATTAGTTCTGGTAGTACAATAATGGTTACTACTGGTAATGTTATAGGTACTCAACATACAAGACTCAGAATGCAGGAAAGAAGACAAATGATTCTCAAGCTTTGATTTCAGTTGATACTTTTATCAATTGGCAAGATCATGAGGATGCTCATGCTGATGAGGGTGCTTTGAAGATTTATGGGATGATAGCTGGTATGGAAAGTGATCCAGATTCAGAAAGAAAAGCAACATCAGAATATGCCTTAATGGGTTTCACTACAGACAAAAAGGTACAAACTTGTTCTTTTGATTGTGAGCACAAATATAATGAGCTTAAAAAACTGTATAATGAACAAAGAGAAGAAATTAGTAACTCTAGTGTAGAATTAAATGCATAGAAAAGTGTGTGTTCTCAATGAGAGTTGACTAAAACAAAACATGTGTGTGTACACGTTTAGTTAGTTTGCATAGTTAGATAGTTAGTAGATGTGTTATAGACATCTATGTATTAGTTAGTTTAGCCTCAAGGATCATTTGATCTTGGGGATATAATGAATAAAGAAAACCTTAAAGTAACTCTGATTTCTGTTTTATTATTCCTCTGTGCAAGTTTATTAATCATTATTACTATATCATAGATGAGTCTTAATAACGATCTAAGGGGTCATAAGGTGTCACCAAAAGAATCGGCTTGCTTATGAAGAGAAGATCAGGATTCTAAAATTTGATTTAGAAGACAAGTCTAATTTGCTAGCATATCATGAAAAACTTGTTGCTAATGCAGCACAAGAAAGACAAGCTTTACAGGCTAAATTGGATAATGAGATTTCTAACACTGCTAACTGGATACAGTCTTCTAAAAATCTTGTTAAACTGATATATAGCTCAATAAGTGTCAAAGACAAGGTAGGTCTAGGTTATGGTTCTTATGAAAATGAATTATATATTGACAATGAACCAAGCATTTTTGACTCTAGACCTGAGGATTGGCTTGGAAAACCTTTGTATAGTTGGTTTACCAAAGAGGGTGATATACATGGAGTTCCCCCTCTTATGACAGGGAACTACATGCCAACTCCTGTACATGTTGAGATTGATGAATCACAGTTTTCATATGGACAAAAACAAACGAACATCGGTGAAACTTCTTCTGAAAATGTTGAAACCTGTGAGTCTAATGAATCTGAAAACAACAACTTTGATTCATGTGAATCTAATTTCAGTGTTTCAACCTTTGAATCTGCATCTGAGACTGTTGTTGAGTCTAAACCCAATGTTGTTATGTCTAAAGTCTGGACTGATGCCCCCATTATAGAAGAAGTTGAT
>BQNB010128089.1:0-19337 GCA_026074375.1 Tanacetum coccineum | reverse complement strand
TAGTATCTCTTTACCGGACACCTCAAAGCAGGCTACCTCACTAATAGTATTGCTACTAATAGAATGGTAAGAGTGAATCGTTGAATTACTAATTCAATGATTGAGTCGTCAATTCATTTACTAGATCAAAATTGATATCCATTTGACACAAGCTTGATTCATATAGAATCTCGTAAGTCACCTACCGCAGTGTTGTTTGATTTTGACACTGGAAGGATTTCCATTCGTCACTGTGAGTACTAAAAAGTATCACTCTGAATGTTCTGGCAAGATCACTAGGATAATGCGTATGACTCTTGTTACAACTTGAGAACTTATTGGTGTTCAACAAGTGTATTTTGACATTTTAGTGTCCTAATGAGATTTATATTGTTGATTTCTTAGCTCTAGACTCGATTAGTGTGTTTTGGTTTTAGTGATTGGAGGCTGGAGCAGACTGCCACCTTTTCAATATCAATAATCTCGGAGTGAGCTGTCAGTAGATAACGTGTGTATCTCTGTAATAAATGACACAGGTATCTTTTAATAGAAACTTGAATGGCTGGGAAGGGTTGTGCATTGCATCACTGGGTCCATGATGACTTTCTTCAATATCATACATCATCTTTGTGATTCTGATAGATTATGTTTGACCCGGGTTCTACCTAAGTTGTGTGGAGGGCTTCTTTCTTTTCACCCTTTATCCATACACTTCTTTTTCATTCTTTAACCCCTTCAATGTTTATCAAGACATCCTTACTAACACCTTGTTGTGATTATTCCAATGTTAGCTCATCAAGACGCCGAATAAAAAAGTTAGATCATCCATACTTTCATGGTACAAACAAGGGATGCTAAAATGAGGGTTATATATCCGAGCGAAAAATTGAGCAGACGAACAAACTCAATAATCGTAATAATAGTATTAACGGGTATCCGCAAGCAATAGATAGAAGAAAAACTTACCAACTTCATAACAATTCATAAAACAACCGCACATAATATAACATCTTACACTACCAACTAACAAGCAAACACCGATCAATGCAATCATGGTCACAAGTCTACGTGTGTGATGCCTTTATAATTATGTTGGCCACCATAATTATAATTGCATCCTTTCACACGTATACTTACTTCTAAGACTACACCTCTCAATAATAACGCACATATAAGCACATATACCACATTGCACATCTTAAACCACTCCAATATAACACAGAATGGATGCTTCATCAAAGAAATACTTACTTATATAAAGATAAAATCAAAATGACATAAAGGAACGAAAGTCTTGTAGAGTCTCCAAAATACAAAATATCCGAAAGAAATAACCAATAGCATCGTGACTAGGTAAAAGACAGAATAAACTTATGCTGGGCCTCGCTTGGGTTTGACTTTGCAATGCGTAAGAGCCACCCGACTCCGCGGGTCCATGCCTATTCGTGGCATTCACAAGCGATCTACTACCCTATCTCCTTTTTAGTTCCAAAGAGGCTCTTCTCATAGTGCTCCTCTTTTGGATCTCTATAGCGCTTAAGTCTAATTGGAAAAATGGTTCCCCAACAAAACTTCTTACGGATAAGGGAGACATAACTATAAATAGTAAGGAATTAATATATACCATATTAAATAATAGTAGATAAAATAAGATAATAAAAGCTATATAATTAGGGGAAAGTATAACAGTTATAATACTAAACACTTAGGCCTTAAAATGCATCTATATGAAGGACTCCTAGGTTATAGTCTAGGCTCAACCACCTACTTCTCTATAACCAATGGCTCTGATACCAATCTGTCACACCCCGCCAAGGCGGAAACACGAGGCGTAACTTCATGGATATCATCACAACATAATGGTGTCAACAATAGAGAATCACTACATGCATAACTAAATATAAAAGACACGATATGTCATGACAATACTGAAAACAAAGGAATCTTGCATTAATGAAAAAGGGTCTCATTAATACATAGACTTATCATGTCTCACAAACCTAAGAAATCAAACAGCATTTAAGAATAATCCAATAAACAAGTACGAAACAAAAATCAGAAAATAGACTTCATATGCAATCCTAAGGTCTCTCTAGCCACTTTTAGCTTCAAAACCCTCAACATGCTCTCCTGAAAATGATGCTAAAAAACGTCAACACAACGGTTGGTGAGAGTCATTGGTTTATGACACACAATTCAAGCTTTAAATAAATTACTGTGATTATAAAAAAAACAAAACATGGCAGGACAATTAAGCTGACTATTATACATGCTAACATGCATTCGTCTAAACAATCACCATTGGGACGGAACGTGTCCCCCGATCCAAACCACAAAGTTCGTCATATAGCCATGGATAGGAATGTTATCCCCGATCCAAAGACTCTTGGTACCGTATTCACACAATATCATACCCACACGAAGTAGGCGAAAACAACCTACCCACAAAGTGGGCGAAACCAACCTACCCACAAAGTGGGCGAAACCAACCTACCCATAAAGTGGGCGAACCAATAATGGGTAGGAACGTTACCCCCGCTCCAACAACGCATAACATTTAACACATAACATATAATAGCTACATAAAAGTCTATGCATCAATTAAACCACATATTCACAGCAATTAAACGTTTCAAAACACATTTTGCATCATTTCCATCACAAGAAAACAGAGTAAAATGGGACTATAAAACTTACCTGATGCTCAGCTACCTGACAAAATCTTGCACACAATCTAAACACAACAAAAACACAAGTTACACTCGGTTAGGCTAAATGCCCAAGCCAATGTAAAAACCATATGATAGACTTCTAAACCTTACACTAAGTTTATAATCCTTTAAATACATCTCCCATATCATTTTCATACCATATATGACCTTAACCATTAACTTCTAATTTCACAGTTTCTGACTGAATTTTGTAGTCACTTTATGACCACAAATAAAATACTAACACACCTAATTGATGGTTCTCCTTACATCTCCTAGCTCTTCAATGAGTTGTGAGCTACTGTTCTTTTTTAGAAAAAATAATACTAAGTGGAACTATTTTATAAAAATTCATCATTACAAAGTACTCAGATTCGGATCTGAACGCACACCAAAAAGTTTGACGTCCTTAAAAATACTTAGAAAATGTTTTAGCGTTAGTCCTTCGATCTGGAGTTAATAGAAACCTAAAATATGACCTCTGATTTTTGACTAACTCTAATTTGAATTTTAAGTAGAGGTTTTACTTCCCGAAATCAGACCCAAATCTGACCCGAATTTACTGTTTTGACAACTTTTCTTGTGAAAATCATTAAACTAACTTCCCAACCTCGAAATAGATCGTGGCCGGACTTTTTTAAAACTATACTCTCTGAAATTATCAATGGACATTAGATTCATAAATAAAAATGTTTTTATCCTTAAGATATCATTAGTTGAACACAGCCCTAAAATCTGTCGAACCCTAAATCATAAATTAACACGATCTAACCCTATCCATTTACACCAATATGATCATAATTAAACCCTAAACACTCTAGCATGATTAATACATCCTTAATTAAAGAAGTTTTTAAAACCCTAATGATCCACCATAATAATTGTTACATGATTATAAAGGATTAAATAAAAAGGGATTTGATGAACACACCTAAACCTTTAACCCGATTACACAAGAATCATCACACCTAGATCTTGATAAAAAGAAAATATTTTTTTTCTTCTTGGGTTTCCAGTCGATCAACAAGAAAATGGAGGGGTGGTTTTTGGTATTTATAAGATTTACAAAAAGGTTTAAGATAATTACCTATTTAGAATTCTAATTAGACTAGGATTGTGTTTCCTTTTTTTTCTCCTCTTCCAACCGATCCAAACAACATCCCTTTTTAAAAAAAAAATATTTTTTTATTTTTTTCGATAAAATTTCGTTCTCCCTCCTTATATATTAATTAATATTTTTATTATTATTTACATATTCAACCTTTAATTTTGACATTTTTATAAAAACCCTTTTATTCTACCTTTTAAACCTTTTAAATTAAAACTAAATTAAATGACTATAAATAAATTTCATTTCTAATTTTATTTTACCAACTTAATAAAGCTAAGTTCTAATTTCTATATTTTCTAAACTAAACATTTAGTTTTACTAACTACTAACACTTAAAGATTTAAATACGTATACATATACATATAAATACGTACACACATAGAATTATACTATCATTTTCATTGTCATTAAAATGTGAACAAAATGAAATGCTCATAACAACCATAAACTCAATCACAATGAGACGATCACGCTCTATGGATTGGTAGCCAAACCCACATAAGATCACATAAACACATAATTATATATCACATAATGATGCTCAAGTCAATACTAACAGTTTGACTAACCTACTCAAGGCACAGTTGTCACAGAAAGCAGGTAAAATCATATATTGGAGAGGTGGTTGGTTTTAGCTTTTAAACTAAATATAAACTACACTACTGGTGATAACAATATAATAAAAGACTGTGTTTATTTAATCTTGTATTACTCCTTAGATTTCTTCTCCTAGTGTTGTTGCTTTGTCACACTTGTGATGATCTATGAAATTATTTCCTAAGTCATGAACGAATTACACGAACCCGTCGTCTATTTAATACTCCCTCCGTTATAATTTACTTGTCCATGTTTGACTTTTTGGGTCTTTCTTTATCAACTTTGACCTTAAATAATTTTGTTTGTGTTATTAAGTATATGATGCCAAATATATGAATGGATTGAGTTTTAAATGTATATTTCATTGGTATAATTTTCATCAAGTCTTATATAACACAAAAAAAATTATTTAAGGTCAAAGTTGATAAGGAAAGACCCACAAAGTCAAACAGGGACAAATAAATTGGGACAGAGAGAGTATTCTGTTAAGGCAACGCACAAGTAAGGTAGTATGAAGACTATTACAAGGCCCCTAAGAGTATATTAAATGCATTTGAAATATATTAAGAGTGGATAAAACATATAAGGGGCAAGGTAGTATGAAGACTGTTACCCAATGGTATCCTTTCTACACAATCATGTTTTCCTAGACATATTAACAGCGATACAAACAAAAGCTGATTTTCTAAGACCTAACATGCATATTTCATAGAAGAAGCAAAACACCATTAAGATTACATCCTAGGTTTCTTATAATCATAAAGGAAACACAATAGAAGGTTTAGCAGCATGTTATACAGTTAAAGCAAGAGAAGAACAATAATTAATCAAACAACACACAGACATATTGAATGATTAAGATAATCTTACTTGATTAAAACATGAATTGAAGAGAGTACAATAGGGTTTTGATGCCCTAAAATCGTCCCTAACAGCTGCTAAACGAACTAGGGTTCGTCCCTTTCTTTTACTCTAAAGTTACACACTTAAAACCCTAAAAACGGATTTGTATTTATAGGAAAATCGCTGCGACGGCGTCACGTTTTAATCGTAACGCCGTTGTGATAAGAATATTCTAGATCTTAGGCTGGGTGGTACAATCTAACGTCGTCTGAAGAACTTGTGACGCCGTCTTGAGTTGGGTTGTGACGGCGTCACGTGTAATCTGTGACGCCGTCTCCAGCTTCTGAGTAGAAATTCTTGAGAGATGTTGGTGTAGGTTCGTAATCTTGTATGTTTCTTCTCCAAATGAGCCCAAGTCACGTGTATTTCCTCCAAATGCCTTCCAAATGCTAAATACCTGAAAAGGAATGATTAAATACCTATTTTGGGCATAAATGCATTATTTAGGGGGTTAAATGACCCCGGAAAAGTGTATAAAATGACACCTCATCAGTGGTGTGAAAGCCTGGGAACTATATTTTTTCTCTTCTGTCTTTTTAGTCTTTTTCTACCTATTTATTATTCTTTTATCATGGCTGGTGATGATAATTCTAAGAAAGGGGATAGTAGTTCTTCTGATCTTAATTTGGTTTTTGGTACCTTCACCTTAATGATACTAATGGTACATCTATTGTGATTGTTAAGCTTACTGGTACTGAAGATTATAAGGTGTGGAGTATTGCTATGACTTTTGCTTTAAAAAATCATAATAAAATTAGATTCATTGATGGTACATGTGAAAAAGATAATACTAAACCTGCTCTTTCTAATCAATGGGATATGTGTAATTCTGTTGTGTTTACTTGGATTCTCAATTCTCTGAGTTCTGATCTTTATGTTGGTGCTATATATACTAAATATGCTTATGAGCTTTGGAATGATTTAAAAGATACTTATGATAAAGTTGATGGATCTGCTGTTTTTAATCTGCATAAAAGTATTAATTCTTTAAATCAAAATGGTGCTTCTCTTGCTAATTATTATAATAATTTGAATTCTCTATGGAAGCAGTTTGATGCTATGGTTAGTTTACCTGCTTTTACATGTGAGGCTGCTAAACATTTTGAAAAACACAATTAACTTATCAAATTAATGCAGTTTTTATGGGTTTAGCTGATAACTATTTGGCTATTAGAAGTAATATTCTTACTAGAGAACCACTACCACTAGTAAAAGCTGCTTTTGCTATTATTAGTGGTGAAGAATCTCATAGGAACATCACTTCTAGTGGGGCTACTAAACCCACTGCATCTGTGTTTGCTGCTAAAACTTTTGATAAAAAAGGTTTAATAATAATAACAATAACATAGGGTCTAGTTCAAATTCTAACACTAATAACAGGGGTCCTAATCCAAATCTCAAATGTACTAATTGCAATAAAATTGGGCATATTGTTGATAGATGTTTTGAGATTCTTGGTTACCCTGCTGGTTATGTTAAAAGGAACTTTGTTCCTAATTATAGACCCGTGACCAATAATAATTCTACTGTTGATCCTCATTCTAATAAAGCTAGTAGTAACACTACTAGCAATTCTTCTGTGTCTCTTTTTAATGAGCAGTTAACAAGGCTTATGAATCTTTTAAATGATAATGGGGTTTCTACTGCTAATGCAAACATGTCAGGTAAAAACTTTATGAATATTAAAGGAACATTCTTTAATGGAAGTGTTAAGTTTAATCTGAATTCAAAAGATTTTTTTAAGGGGAATACAGATTTTGTTGTTGGTAAGATAAGTTTGGGATGGATTGTGGATTCTAGTGCTAATCAACATATGAATGTTTCTGCAAAAATTTTAGTTAATGTTGTTGATATTTCAAATCTTGGTCTTACTGTTGGTCATCCCAATATAACCTAAGATTTGATTACTAAAATTAGAGATTTAAAAATTAATAACAACATTACCTTATATGATGTTCTTGTTGTTCCTGAATATATTGTTAGTCTTTTATCTGTTCATAAGCTTTCAAGAGATAACAAATTATTTATTGGTTTTAATGAGAGTAATTGCTATATTTAGGATTTAAAAACAAACAAGACTTTGGGGATTGGTAGACAATTCAATGGCCTTTACTTGTTTAATGTTGACAATGCTTGTAAGATTGTTTCTAATAGGCGTATTTCTACATGTTATGTTTCTAAAACCATTTGGCATCAAAGACTTGGTCACCATGCCGATCCAGTCCTTGATGCTCTTAAAGACTCTCTTAATCTTGATAGTCATTCTACTTTAGATCATCTCTATGATACTTGTAATAAAACTAAACAGACTAGAGAACCATTTCCTTTAAGTGATCATAAATCAAGTAAAATTGGTGAACTGGTCCATTTAGATGTTTGGGGTTCATATAAAATTACTAACAGAGATGGTTTTAGGTATTTTCTGACTATTGTGGATGATCTTTCAAGAGCTGTTTGGGTTTATATGTTAAAAGGGAAGGATGATGTCTATGATTCCATTATAAGTTTTGTTTAAATGATATCTAATCAATTTGAAACTAATATTAAAGCTTTCAGAAGTGATAATGAAACAGAATTTGTTAATAATAGAATTCAAACTTTCTTTAATGAAAAAGGTATTTTACATCAGACCACATGTGTTTATACACCTTAACAGAATGGAATTGCAGAAAGAAAACATAGGCATCTCCTAAATGTTGCTAGATCTTTTACGTTTTAGGTGGAATTGCCTTTATATCTGTGGTCTGAATGTGTCTTAACTATTGTCTATATTATTAACAGGATTCCTTCATCTGTGTTGTCTGGCAAGTCTTCTTATTATTGTGTATGGGCATGACCCTTCACTCTCTCACTTTAGGGTTTTTGGTTGTATTTGTTATGCCACTATTTTAAATAATCAAGATAATTTTTTGTAGTAGATCTGAGAAATGTGTTTTTATTAGGTATTCAATTTCTAAAAAAGGTTACAAACTTTTGAGTCTTGAAAGTAAGTCTATTTTATATTCCAGATTTGTAAAGTTCTATGAAACATTCTTTCCTTTTAAAATGAAAAACAATTTAAAGCAAACTAAGTTTGAGTCTGGTGTAACTAAAGATTTAAATCACAAAATTCTTTTTGACAATGAAAGCCCTAAAAGACCCAATGATGAAGGGAGAATGTCTTCCAATGATGATGGCACATAGTTGAGTCCTGATATAAATCAGGGTAATGATGACTCTGAAGCAATTTTTATGGATGAAAAAAATAATACACACCCTGAGGGCATTGTTCCAAATGAAACAGACTTTATAAATGACTTCTATGAAATTTAGAATTTAATTCTGATACTGAGGAATTGCCAGCCAACACTCTTAGAAGGTATTCTAGACAAACCAAGCTGCCTTTTAGTTTAAATGACTTTATTGTTGAAGAATAAGTTAAGTATGGTGTTGAAAGAGTTGTCAACTATGCTAATCTTAACCATGATAATTACTACTTTGTGTCTGCTTTAAATAAAAGTGTTGAACCTACTTGTTATGAAGAGGCCATTTTGGACAGTAATTGGATTGATGCTATGAATGCTGAAATAGAAGCTTTTAATGAAAATCATACTTGGATTATTGTTGACTTACCTGCTAATAGGAAAGCCATTGGAAATAAGTGGATTTATAAAATTAAATATAAATCTAGTGGTGATATTGATAGATATAAGGCCAGATTAGTTGTTAAAGGCTTTAATCAAGAAGAAGGCATTGATTTTGATAAAACATTCTCACCTGTTGTGAAAATGTCTACTATTAGATGTGTTATTACCTTATCCATTACTAATGACTATTCCTAAAGGGTTTGCTAGCAATAATGCTTTTCTTTATGGGGATTTAGATGAGGATATCTATATGACTATTCCTAAAGGGTTTGCTAGCAAATATAATAAAAACAAGGTTTGTAAGCTTGTTAAGTCTCTTTATAGGCTTAAACAAGCTCCAAGAAAATAGAATGAAAAACTTGTTACAATCTTAGAGGAAAATGATTTTGTGCAATCTGCTAATGATCACTCTCTTTTCACAAAGTCTAAAAACAAAAAGTTTATTGCTCTCCTTATTTATGTTGATGACATTGTTGTCACTAGAAATTGTGTGAATGAAATTAACAAGTTTAAGATTTTTTTGAAATCTAAGTTTAAAATCAAGGACTTAGGACATCTCAAATATTTTTTTAGAATTGAAGTTATAAAATCAGACAAAGATTTGTGTCTTTCTCAAAGAAAATATTGTTTGGAATTATTAAAGGATTATGGTTTGCTTGGATGTAAACCTGTTTCTACTCCTATGGAACCTAATTCTGTTTTACCTTATGTTCCTACTAAAGATGATCCACTCCTTGATAATATTACTGGATATCAAAAACTTCTAAGAAAACTTATTTACCTTACTCACACTAGACCAGACACTGCTTATTTTGTTCACTGTCTAGCTCAATACATGCACTCTCCTTTAAAATCTCATCTGAATTATGCTTTAAATGTTATGAGGTATCTCAAAGGTGCTCCTGGTAAAGGTATTAGATATAAATTTCCTGATATTAAGAACAACCTTAATGGTTATAGTGATACAAATTGGGCTAAGTGTCTGAACACTAGAAAGTCTGTTACAGGTTACTGTGTATTTTTTAACAATTGTTTAATTTCCTGGAAAAGTAAAAAGAAAAATACAATATCCAAATCTTCCACAGAAGCAGAATATAGATCTCTATCTTCTGCTGCATGTGAGATTATTTGGATACAAAAATTACTTTTGGATCTCAAAACAAAAGTTGTTCTTCCTGTTGATCTATTCTGTGATAATAAATATGCATTACAGTTGGCCATTAATCCTGTTTTCCATGAAAGATCTAAACATTTTGAGATTGATGTGCACTTTATCAGAGAAAAAATTGCAAAAGGGTTATTGAATACAAAAAAGATTTGTTCTTCAAACCAAATTGCAGACATTTTAACAAAACATCTTCTTGTGTATCAACATAAAATACCGTGTGAAAAGATGGGAATGTATGACTTATTTAGTAAACAGATTAAGGGGGAATGTTCAAATAAGCAATAAAACTGCTTATAATCTGTTCTAAGTCTTTAATAATTTTTACTTACTCTTTGGCTTCTAGAAGTTCTATTTTGCAGGATGAAAGTTTGAGGGACTAAACTTGTGTATTCTAAACCTGCTATAGGAGTTATTTGCTAGAGTTTAAGTCGGTTGATTGTTGAGGGGCTTTTTTGGATAAGTGTTGATTCCCAAGGGCTATTATGAATCTACTGAGGCTATATAAAGAAAAGATAGAAGTGGTGCTCAGATAACACGCTCCCTTAACCCTAATTTCTCTCCCAAATCTCTATATCGTTTCATTCTCATTGTAATCATTTGACTAAGATCCTCTTGATCTTGTCTGTTAATCTTTTATTGTAATCATTTTATTATTATCTTTCTGATAATAATCTGATCTTGTAATACTTTGGGTATAGTTTGGTTGGTAATCTGTGCCAACTAGTTTGTTATTGATTTGAATATATTTGATATATTGGAGGTTTTTATTGTTATTCTGATACCATCGCACAGATTTGAGTTGAGATTTTTGAACTCGCCAACACACTAACCCAAACTCACTAACCCGAACATGACCCAAATTGCCACCCCTATATATTAGACTACTTTGATGCCAATATACTATTACCACTACAAAATCTTATAACAGTGCCAATAATAGGTAGTGATTAATTATGTTTAAACATGAAACATGGAAACACAATTTCTAATTACTTGATTAATGGAAAAGTCGGCCAGTGTGGTAATAGGTTGAATAAAAAGTCTAAGTAGGTAATGCTTGAACCGGCCTTTGTCGAGGTTACATCACTTCATCTTTAAATAAAACAACAAAAGTTCAAATTCATTTATTAGTATTGTGTTTTGGGAGTAATTATTTGATTATTGTGTTTGCAAATATAACTTTACACAAAAAAAAGGTTCGAAAAACATCATACAATAGTGTGTTTCTCAAACATAAAAAACATCGCTTTTATGCATTTTTAAAGAAAAAATATAAAGTTTCAGAAAATAGCGTGTTTCACAAACATAAAAGAACATCGATTTTATGCTTTAGCAAACAAAAAAAAATCATCGATTTTATGCAATTTTCTAGAAAGAAAATAATGTTTCAGAAAATAGTGTTCTAAGCCAATGAATTATTAGATTAATTAATTTGCTTGATTGATTGCTTGTTTATTATTGATAACAATCGACCTATATATATGATACAAAAGAACCTTATAGACTATGGCTTCCCCTAGAAGCTATACAAACTGGGCTCGGGACAATGGGCCGATTACACTGAATATACAATATAATATGTACTCTAATACGCCCCCGTAGTTGGAGCGGGAGATTTGCAAACGCTCAAACTGGATCTGAAATCAGCAAAGAACGGGTATGGGAGTCCTTTTGTGAAGATATTTGCGTACTGAAATCGTGAAAGGACATGAAGAACTCGAACATGACCTGCTGCTACTTTGTCACGAACAAAATGAATGTCAATCTCTATATGTTTGGTGCGCTGATGTTGCACCGGGTTTGCAGACATGTATACGGCACTAACAATATTACAGTAGACCAATGTTACTGTGAAAAGAGGGGTATGGAGCTCATGAAGAAGGTTGCGAATCTAAGATGTCTCAGCTACAACATTCGCAACCCCGCGGTATTCAGCCTTAGCACTAGAATGAGACAACGTGTCCTGGCGTTTGGAAGACCAAGTTAGGAGGTTGTCACCAAGAAAAACACAGTATCCAGAAGTAGACCGGCGCGTAGCCGGACAACCTACTCAGTCAGCATCAGAGTAGGCAATAAGCTATGATGTAGTAGTTCGAAATAGCTGTAATCCAAGATCAGTGGTTTCTCGAAGATAACAGAGAACACGTTTTATAGCATTAAGGTGTGGCTCTCGAGGATCATGCATGTAAAGACATAATTCTTGAACTGCATATGACAAATCGGGTCGGGTAAAGGTGAGGTATTGAAGTGCTTCGGCAAAGCTGCGATATAAAGTAGGATCAGTAACCGGTGATCCTTCAGGTCCAAGCTTTTTTTAGTGTCAACTGGGGTCCTGCAAGGGTTACAATTGAGCATCTATGCCCGCTCAAGAATCTCGGTAGCATATTTCGTCTAATACAAGAATATGCCAGAGGTAGTACGCGTGGCAGATATACCGAGAAAATAGTTGAGTGGTCCAAGGTCTGTCATAGCAAATTCCGCATGTAGCGAAGAGATGATACGTTGCATGAGCAAAGTAGAAGAAGCTGTAAGAATGATATCATCCACATATAGTAGTAAGTAAGTTGTGTCTGGCCCTTTGTGAAAGATGAAAAGAGACGAGTCGGTTTTGCTGTGATAAAAACCGGCTTGAATAACATAGGAGGAAAATCGCTAAAAACAAGCTCGAGGGCCTGCTTAAGGCCATAAAGCAACTTCTGCAGAAGGCAAACATAATCCGAATGAGCTGAATCAGTAAATCCTTGTGGCTGGTGCATGTAAACCGTCCTTGTAAGATGGCTGTGAAGAAATGCATTCTTCACGTCTAACTGATGAATAGGCCATTGTCGAGAAACTACAAGGCTAAAAATAGTCTGTATGGTAGCAGGTTTGACAACAGGGCTAAATGTATCATCGCAGTCGATGCCTTGTTGTTGACTATGACCATTTGCAACTAGTCGGGTTTTGTACCGACTTAAGGACCCGTCCGCATTATATTTGTGTTTATACAACCACATGGAGCAGACAATGTTGACATTTGGTGGGCGAGGAACAAGAACCCAAGTGTTATTGTCGATGAGAGCTTTATATTCGTCACACATAGCTTGTTTCCAGTTAGGATCTCGTAGGGCATGAAATGGAGACTTTGGGATAGTGGAGGAGGTAGTAACATGTAAGTTGTATTTGGGGTTAGCTTTTATAGTTTTGACTTTAGAACGTGTGACCATAGGGTGTTGTGAGGTGGGTGGTGGTGGTGGTGGCGAGGTGATTGGTGGTGTCGGTTTTGTTTGTGGTGATGGTGTTGATAGCAGAGTTGGAGGTGTTGTTTATGGGGTTGTTTGTGGGTTTGTTTGTAGGGTTGTTTGTGGTGTGGTTTGTGGTGGTGTTTGTTGAGGAGAAGTATGTGTGGTAAGTATGCGAAGTGCAACGGGGGAGGTGTCGAGATTATCATCTAAAAATTGGTATGAGGGGGGTTTAGTTGGAGTCATGGAGCCGAAGGGAAAGACAGTTTTATCAAATGTGACATGACGAGAAATGATGATTTTGTTGGTGTTCATGTCAAGGCATTGATGTCTGTGATGATTGTAAGCGTACCCGAGAAAGATAGATGGTGTGATACGAGGGGCAAGTTTGTGCGGTGGAAAAGTGTAAGTGTAACAAAGGCATCCAAACGTGCGAAGGTGGGTGTAAGAGGTTGGTTTGTTAAATAATGTGTAAGGGATGTCATTGTTGGAGGTGAAGGGGAGGATATTAAGTAAGTAAGCGGCAGCGAGTAGTGCTTCGACCCAATACTCAGGAGGAAGACGAGCTTGAAAGAGGAGAGAACGTACTACGTTATTAATAGTAGGAATCATGCGTTTAGATTTGCCATTTTGTTGAGATGTACGTGGGCATGGGAAACGAAATTGAATGCCATTAGTGGAAAATAATTAATGGAGGGAGTTGTTGTCAAATTCTCCACCATGATCACATTGAAAAACTTTGATTTCACAGTTGAATTGGGTTTTTATAAAGGCACAAAAGTGTAGAAGTTTTGACTGCGCATCAAATTTTCTGTGAAGTGGGTAGACCTATAAAAAATGTGAATAGTGATCTAAGAAAAGGACACAGTATTTATATCCACTCATGCTAGAGACAAGAGATGTCCAAAGGTCTGAGTGAATAATGTTAAAGGGAGATGTAACAATAGAGGTAGATCGTTGGAAGGGAAGTTTTGTTTGTTTGCCTAACTGGTAAGCACGACACAAGTGTTGAGTGTTTTTATTATAAGACACAAGGCCACGTGACGACAATGTTTGAATTACAGCGTCACCAGGGTGACCAAGACGTTAATGCCAAAGGGAATGGTTATTAGTAAGTAGGGCGAAGGCTGGGGCAGCAACGTGTAAAGGGTATAGATCACACGTGCTGTCACAACGAAGAAGGGTTTGACGGGTATGATAATCTCGTACAATGAAACCATATGGATCAAAATCAATGAAGCATTTATTATCGGTGGTGAATTTTCGTACTGAAACAAGGTTTTTAATGATATTGGGCGTGACATGAACATTTCTAAGGTGGAGGGAACGATATGGATTAGTGATTTGTACATGACCAGAATTGATGACAGGTATAGATGATTCATTTTCGACAATAACTGAATGAAAATTACGATTAAGAGAAGAGATTTGAAGGTTACCGGTGTGAGATGAAAAGTGAGAAGTTGCTCCAGTATGCATATACCATTGCTGATCATGAGAAGCCATAAGAATAATATTTTTTTCGATGAACAGTTCCCTCAATGAATAGTAACGCTGATGAACAGTAACACCGATGAATAGTAACACCGATGAACTGTAACGCCGATGAACAGTAACTTATTTATTTTATTTTTTGTTGGTTGTATGTAACTCTTCTATACAGAAAACCAAGAAGGCAATTGTTTTTGTGATTTTGTGAAAAGATTAATGACGTGGGGTAGAGAAAGAATAGGGGATGGGACGACTAAGATGAGATATTTTAGGAGTGGATCGATATTGGCTGTGATACCATATTAGATTAATTGATTTGCTTGATTGATTGCTTACTTATTATTGATAACAATCGACCTATATATATGATACAAAGGAACCTTCTAGACTATGGGTTGCCTTAGAAGCTATACAAACTGGGCTCGGGCCAATGGGCCGATTACACTGAATATATAATATAATTTGTACTCTAATATGAATATCCAAAAGATATCGCTCGCTTAATCGATGGAAATTTCATATGTGATTTGTTCTTATAAATCACTATGATTTTTCATGACGTAAATTTAGATGCTTACAAAAAATCTCGATTTTTTTTTTCGTCGAAAGTATATAGAAGTGCCCATTTATAGAAACATGATTTTATTCTCATCACGATTGTGTGATTCGTTTTGCGTAACGGTTTGTTAGATATTTAATATATTTTTTTTAAATCATGAAAGTGAGTTTTTTAGTTTGATGAAACAAATGGATGGTTAGAATCGATTCATTGGGTTTTTAAAAAAATTAGAGTTTTACTACATTGAACTTTTCTCGAAAAATATAACTCAAACCAACAATCGTACCTATGAATGACATAATCGATCAAAACTAGAGTGTCGTGATTAGAAAAGGTTAAAAGGATTTAAAGGAAGAGTTAAAGATATAAAATGGGCCGAAGCTATGATTATGACTTGGAAAATAAAGAGTCAAAGAACTCCAAAGAAAAAAAATGAAGAGTGTAGGCTCATTTAAGGACCCAAAAGCCATCAGGACTCCTATCTATAGGTCCACAATTTTATGGACCACTGGCTGGCTTGAAAATGGTGCACCACTTGAGGGTTTGATTTTGATATGGACCATGGCTATCAGACTCGTGTCATTTTCTTTAGATGTGTCTAGACTTCTTGGTTTGCTAATAACAAATAGGGAATATGTCATTATATGGAGAGAGGTCGAAATTTGTTGAAGTTTAAATAAACTTTTTCGTAACTATAAATTATTTATATACTAATGTACTATAGAGATAAACTTGTATATAACAAGTTTTTGTTACCCGCGCGTTGCCGCGGGAGTATTGTGTCGTTGCTTAGTATGTGCGTTTAGGAAATATTTAGCTTCAAAGTGATACTTAAAAATATTGTTATGTTGAGAAAAACGTTTACGAAAGCTTAATCGTTTCGTTTTTTTTTTCACAGAAGGTTATATTCGCGTTGCCACGGAAACCATATTCTCTTATGGAATATATGTAAAAAAACCATCACTTGAAAGAATGGCCTATATTTCCAGGCCTATATTTCCAGAAGTTAGGATCCTGTTACATTACACATAAAAGAAACTTTTAAACCTTTCGTTGTGGTGTAGGCTGCAAAACTTATCTTCATGTTTTATGTTTATGATAATAATTTACAATGCAGAGCCACCAAAAGCTTTATATGATTTTTGGGAACAACATATGACACCAAATTGACATTAATGATTTTTGACCTTTTTTTAAAGTAACTTGCAACTGGAAAAGCAATACCACATCATAACTCAAATAATATCAGGCCTCATATTCAATGGATGGTTTACACAACAAACACACAAAAAAAAGAGTCACAGATTTGGCAAAAAAATAGAGTAGTGACTCACTGAAATGTATGTTATGCTAAACTATACCTTTCTAATTCTAGCTGACTTACCAAAAACAAATGGATCAAAACCATTACAAATGTTTCACTATATCAAAGTTTTGAATGATCTCGCCTTAATAGCCTTTCTCACCTTCATAGCCTTTCCGCTCCTCTTTTTTCCAATAATTCCCGTCTTACCTTTTTTGTCGTTGTAGTCATCATCGTCGTCATCAAATTTTAACTTGGTGCCCCCTCCCCCTCCCCCTCTTTCAGACACTTCACGTTCATACATCTTTTCCTCCCTTTGTCTATATTGACCTTAACTCATTTTCCTTAATCTTGTTCTCCCCGCGAACATTTTTGGTAGGCTCGTTATACTTTTTTGAGATAGTGCTCCCTGGTCACCTTCTTTTGCCCCAATACAACCCAAACCCAGAATAATAATACAACTGATCATATGGGTTTGCTAAGACCCTTTTCTTGGTATGCCGAGGCCCACTTCCCGCCAACATCACATATAAAAAGGGGCAGGTTGACACGTCTTTAACAGGCTGAAACACGTCCTGCAAAATTCACCTTTTACTCACATTCTTCTTGCAATGTAACCCATAACAATGCTGCAAAACAGATTTTAGTGGGCGAGTGTCACCACATACAGCAGGCTATTTGATAAAAATATAACATATTTAAAGATTCACTACAAGAAAAAAGCCTTTCAATGACATACAAAAAGTGTCAGGAAAGTCAGAAAAAGTGTCACTAAAAGACTTTCTTTTTCACCTTCACTTTTAGAAAGTGTCATTAAAAGTCCAGGCGGTAAAAGTATACAGTGACAATGTTTAATGACACTTATAAGTGTCAGGATAGGTTGACACGATTTCTGACACATACAATGTGTCACTATAGGTGTCCTATAGCCTGCTATAAAAATTCTGTTCAAATGTAATTGCTGTATGTACATACATTTTAGTCTGCCATATTTATTCAAAATTAACACATAAAAAACTAATAATGAATAACAAAAAAACTGAGATTGAAACCTATTTATTATTTTAACCATATATCGGTATAGAACAAGTATTTTGCCTAACCACAAACAAGAAACGAACATCTTTCTCAAGTATGAAATGCGAGTACATGATTATCGTAATCCAACTAAATATAACTGAGCTAAAAAAAGATGAGTAACCAAACCATTTATCAATCAGACCTCAATACACACCAGCAGCCAAACCTGAGATTAAAATTTTCGACTGTTAGCAACATTACTCGTTTGAAACTTGGGAAAATATGGCTCTAACTGACAAATACTTAAATGTTTAGATTTTGTCCTCACCTGATGTTGTTTGCTCAGGTTTAAGTTTAAGTTATGAAACTTAGGAAAATATGGCTCTAACTAACAAAACTTAAAGATTCTATTGACGGCAGGTGAGGACAAAAATTACAAGTGATTTCAATTACATTAATCATGCAACGAAAATGAAGGAAATATCATAACTGAAATCACCTTTAAGTTTTGTCCTCACCTGATGTCGTTTGCTCAGGTTATGCTTCCATTAATAAAAGATCTATGGCTATAGCAATATACCCATAGCATGATAATGTCAATGTTCATAAACCATTGTAAGGGAACTATGAAATTTTTGAAGTTTAGGTTAGCTCATTTTAGTTCAGCCCTACAATAGTATATTGAACTACTTTCATATACTGTTTAATAGAAAATGCATAATATACCTGAATTCGACAATAATTTTCCTCTGAATGAAGGGCTTGAAAGACTACAGAGATATGATAGTCAACCATGTCATCACAAGCCTGAGTAAAAACGTCGTACTAGTCTCATCTTTTGAATCAGGTTGACTTTTCTTGACCTCGGTATCTCGTTTGAAGGAGTTGGTGTCTGGTTCAAAGGAGTTGGTGTCTCGTTTGAAGGCGGCTTTGGGCCATCAGCTTCGTTCTCTCCACTCAAATCGATGCTCATATCACTAGCACCACTCAAAGTCTGTCAAAAAACATATAATCAGAATCAGATTAACTTAAGTCAAATAAATTAGGAATTTAGTTTAATAGATACTTTAAAACAAATATTTCGGTTGTTTATTACATCAGTCTATGTAATGATGGCTTATACATTAATTAGTAAACTAGACATACTGGATTGTTAGCTGCTGATGTTCCAAAACATATGTCGGATAGTTTGGCATCAGGGCTCGGGGTTGTCTGTAACTGATTAAACAAGAAAAAAAATTAGTTCTTTATGCTGTAGCTCATGAAACTATCGCATTATCAGAACATAATAAAGATTTTTCGGCATTCCATCAACTTTCAGAAACTAATGGGTAGAAACCCGAATACGAAAAATAAAAATTATATAGAAAACAAAAAATCATACATGAAACATAAGGACATTAAGAATTTAAGAAGGAAGAAACTAGAAAATAATGCACGGAACATATACAGTTAGGCTACTATGCAAAACATAAGAAAAAAACATAATATAGTCACAGAGCAACCTCGTAAGAGCGGGTGGTCAGAGCTGCATATTGCAGGTAGGTTCCCATGGAATCCTTGATCGTGATTTGTGAGTTAACACACATAGATAGTGCATGGGTCACAGATTCTAACATGTATAACAATCCTGATCCTAACCTTTCAT
>BQNB010128088.1:3207-19337 GCA_026074375.1 Tanacetum coccineum | reverse complement strand
GGTGTCAACACAATCAAACGCACCCGTTTCTGTTGCAAACCCAAACCAACCCAAACAACCCGACGCCCCGGCTGCCCCCGGCTGTTTCGCAGCCAAACTCACACACCCGACCCGGTTGTGGACAGCCAAACGCACCCTTGTGCGTTTATGTCTAAACCAAACACACTCCTTATGAAATTCTACCTAACCAAACTCCAAACCAAACACCCTCTTTTGTATAAATCCATATCCAAACGCCCCTAATCGCTTTCTACATCAATCAAACGCAGCCTAGCTGCCATAATTAAACCAAACGCACCTAGTGGCTGTCGCACAGCCAACCAAACAAACCCTTGGCTGTTGTCGACAGCCAACCAAACCCAACACACCTCGTTGCAAACCAAACCTGACAGCCCAACCCCGCGGCTGTCCCGGCTGTCCCGGCTGTCCCGGCTGTCCCCGCAGCCAACCCGACACCCCGGCTGTTTCAACAGCCAACCCAAACATCCCTCGTCCCCCCCGGCTGTTTGGCAGCCTAACAAACACACCCTAAATGGGTCATTAAACCTAAAACCAAGCACACCCTTTGGTGGTTGTTTTACACACGAACCAAACCCGACAACCCCTCCCCCCGGCTGTCCCGCAGCCAACACGCATCCTACGTGGTGGTGGTGACTGCCAACGCACCCCCGTGGTGGTGGCAGTCAACCGAACACACCCCCATGGTGTTTTTATTACATCTACACGCAAACCAAACACACCCTTGTCGGGGTGTTTTAATAAAACCAACTGCACCTGTGCGCGGTTTATGACATCCAAATGCACCCCTTGCGGTATTAAACCGCGAAACCAAACACACCCTACTTGCGGTGGTTCATCACCGAAACAACACCCCTTTTGGGTGGCTGTCACCGAAAACAAACACCCCTTTGGTGTTATCACAAACCCAACGCCCCCTTTTTTGTTGTTACAAACCACCCTCACCCTTGTGGTGATATAAACCCGACGCACCCTTTTCTTGTTTATAACAACCAACGCACCCTTGCGGTGGTTCACGGCTGACCCACGACGAACGCACCCTTTTCAGGTGATGTCGAAATGATGGTGGTGGTGTTATGGTGATGATGATGATACCGTAGTGGTGGTGGTCACGGGCTGAGACAGCCGGAGGGGGAGAGGAGACCGCGAGTGGGGGAGAGTGGTATGGGGGATCGGATAGATCGAGTGGTGAGTAACCTTTTTGGTCTTCACCGAAAAAGATTTTTTCGGCGGTGGTTGGTGGTGGTCGCCGGCGTCGGAGGGTGGCCGGATAATTGAGGGAGAGAGAGGAGGGAGATGAGTGTTTGTGTGTGTTAAAAGATGGAATGAAATGAAAAAAAAGATATAAAAATCTGTATATATATATATTAAAACTTTTTGAAAATAAGTGACAGTTTTAATAGTTATAAAGTGATAAGTTTAATATAGTTGAGGGTTCATTTTGTAACTTTCTTTATATAGTTTTGATAAAAGTGGTTCGGGACTTGTTTGGACGACTTAACGGATGATTCGAGTCGCGAAACTCGCGCCATTGTTTTTCAAATCATTTTTCCGATAAAAATGAGTATTTATTTGATAATATTTCATAAATATTTTATAACATTAAATAAAATATCTGTTATTCGTTTTGTGAACCGGTTACGTCTCGTCCGCAATAGAATGGATTTAAGCTCGAGCATTTGCGTTATCACAACGCTTTTCATTAAAATGATGAATAATTTATTTAATATTTTTATTAAATAAATACTGATAATTAAATAACAAAACAAATTTAATTATTTTTGTGTGTCCGCGTTGTATGTTGTTCGTTAAATGTTTGCGGTGCTGTTTTAGCCCTTTTCGGCTCGTTTCCAGGTCTCGGGCAAAACTGAAAAGTTGTCAGGAATGTCGTTTCACATCGAATTGCTTTAGAGTCCGAGTCGTGAATACGTGATTTAGATGATTGTTCTTATAAGTCAAGCCAGACCCGAAAAGTCAAAGGATATAATCGTCATTCAAAATTCGAAAATTCTCGGATGTTACAGGCAAAGATTTATACATCCCATATATGCGGCGATTTATACACCTGTCCATAGGCGGCGATTTATACACTTGACCATAGGCGACGATTTATACAAATGTCTATAGGCGGCGATTTATACACATTTTTCTCAGGCGGCGATTTATACAGTTTTTTTAAGGGGGCGATTTATGCATGTCTTTTTAGGGGAGCGATTTATACATGACTATTAAAGTTGATTTTTTTCTAAATGTTTTCACTAGATAACTAATCTTAGGTTAAATCTTCTTTATTTCATATATGAGTTGCATTATTGACTATGTTTGACCAATTGATAGTTTGTTGATCTTTAAGTTGACTTTCTGATTAATGTCTATCGTCCTATACTTTTTCTGAATGCTTGATAAAATGTGTTAAATCTATCCTGTTAATGTCTGTAAATTGCGTCTCTAAGTTTATCCTTATGAATTAGAATAGGTCAATCAGTGATATATAAATTTAGTTGTATATGAACTATATTGGACTATTCTTAGCAGAAACATGAATCTAGTTGTCGCTCAACAAGTTGCTCTCGACAATGCTTTGGTTGCTCCAGAGAAAAGACTAAAGATTGAAAAATGTAAGGCAAGAATTAAGTTTATCAAGCCACAAAGAGAAGCCAATTATCAAGTCACTTTGGATGCTATCCCACATTCCTGATCACTGCTGAAGTACCTGAAGTATACATGCATCAATTCTAGAACACCATTAAGAAGATCAAAGATACAGATGCATACCGATTCAAGATGGATAAGAAAAAGTGCCATATTGACACTAAAGTTTTTCGTGAAATTCTCTAGATTTTTCTGATTCTCCCTAACCAAGATTTTGTTAAACCGCCATCTGAAGATGAAATGGTTCCATTTATCCAGGAACTTGGTTACTCTAGCAAGTGTGATATGCTATCTGCGATCCATACTGATCAAATGCACCTGCCTTGGAGAACATTTGCTGCTATCATGAATAGGTGCATCTCTAGGAAGACAACAGGACTTGATAGGCTCTAATAACCAAGAGCTCAAATCTTATGGGGTATGTACAATAAGAAGAATGTTAACTTTGTTGCTTTACTATGGGAAGACTTTATGTTTCAAGCTGACAACAGAGATATAAGTCCAGCACGTAAAGAACACTTGCCCTACCCAAGATTCACTAAAGTCCTCATCAATCATTTCATATCTTAAGATAAAACCATCTCTATGAGGAACAGGATAAATATTCATAATGTTCGTGATGATACTCTGTTGGGTACTTTGAAATTTGTCTCCAAAACTAAAGACTATCAGAAGTATGGAGCTTTGATTCATGATGAGATGATCAATCAAGACATTAAAGATTCTAAAGCTTACAAGACTTATCTTGACTTTACTACTAGAAAAGCCACTCCTAAGAAAGCAAGGAAGTTTAAGAAAGTTGCTTCAACCTCAAAGAAACTGTCTCTTGTCTTAGAAGAAGAACCTGTAGTAAAGCCTAAACAAGCTAAGAAACCTGCCAAGAAGTCTACTACTATGCCAACAACAAGTGTGGTCATCAGATACACTCCTGGTATGTTTGTGTCAAAGAAGAAAGCACCAACAAGGCTGATAGAGGCAAAGGCATGGATTTACTTTCTGAAGCAGCATTACTTGAAACTGCTCAGCTCAAGAAAACTCTCAAGAAAAGCAAGCTGGAAACTCATAAGCTTCATGCAAGTGGCTCAGGTGATGGAGTTGGTTCCTAACCAAGGTTCCTGATGAGTCTGAGGACAAGACAACTGGTATAGATGAAGGAACTAGTACTAAACCAGGGGTTCCTGATGTACCCAAATATCAATTTGAGAGTGAAAATGAATCTTGGGGAGCAATGATGATGAGAGCAATGATGATGATAGCAATGATGATGACAGTGATGATGATGATGAAGAGTATGAGGAACTGTATAAGGATGTAAACGCAAGGTTGAAAGATGCAGAGCATGACGAAGAAGGGAAAGGAGATGCAAAGATGACTGATGTTGGTCGTGATGATGGCACTCAAAAGACCACATATGAACAAATCAAGGATGATGAACATGTAATACTTACAGCTGTTCATAACACACAGAATATTAAAGTTCTATTGCAAAGTTCTTATGTTTCATCCGACTTTGCCAGTCAAATTCTTAACTTGGATAACATTCCACCAACTGACATTGAAGTCATTTCCATGATGAATGTCAAGGTCCGTCATAAAGAACCAATTACTCAGACTCCATCTCTTCTCAACACACCTGTAACGGTAATCCTGAAAACTTCAAGTGCAGTTGTACCAACCATTCCTCTGAAAATTCCACCAATTGTAACACCCCTAAAAATGTGTCGCATCGGAAATATGTCCGGGAGTGTTACTTCATAATACCACAGCACAAGATACAAGAGAACGACCTCTAAATGTGTCGTTTGAAAAGTAATCTCGTTGATTTTCTGGAAATTGATATAACATTTGTACCATAATTGCATCACAATGAAAATCTTGAAAGCAATACAACGAGATTTGATCATTTGTATGTAAGTAGAAATCCATGAATGAAATCCTGTCAATTTAGACTCCAATGCACATCAAGTAAGCCAAGCATCTAATTCACCTGAGAAAAACATGCTTAAAAGTGTCAACATAAAGTTGGTGAGTTCATAGATTTTTTTAAGTATAAACGTTGAATAAAGATTTGTAAAGCGCGTATAACCATTTCAATCCTTATAATAGTCACAAAATGTACGTATGAAAATTGAACCGCAATTGTCCAAAGTATGTATTGCCACTTTATTCAAAGCAACGTAAATATTCATGTGTGTATAAAACAATGATTATAATTACTCTAAGTTCATGAAACCGATGCTCTATGTACCCATCGTAGGTGTCCCCTCCAAGAACACCCGGGCAGTAATGAAAACCATGTGTACCCATCACAAGTGTCCCCTCCAAGAACACTCGGGCAGTAATGAATATGTACCCCTCGCAAGTATCCCCTCAAAGAACACTCGGGCAATAATGAATGTGTACCCTTCGCAGGTGTCCCCTCCAAGAACACCCGGGCAATAATGACTGTGTACCCCTCACAGGTGTCCCCTCCAAGAACACCCAGACATTTACTTTTAGTTATCAGTTCAATCCGCTTAAGCTAATTCGTAATCATTTCAAAAGTAAAGTATGTATTTGAGGCAAAAAATAAACTCAAATAATGTATCCCATAGCGAGCTATATAAATGAGTATGTAAACCAATTTGTAATCAACCATGTAAATGCATTTGCAAACAAGCATGTTCTCACCCCAAAAATATATGTAAAACAAATAAAACATGAGGCTATAAACTCACAAAACAGAAACTGGAACGGCTCGACCAAGAAGTTGCGGTTTATCTTAACGGCTATGATCTACTAGCCTAGGATAATGTATTTGGGTTTTACGATGGATAGTCACATCAATGCGACACGTTGATAAAGATTTAGATTTCCAAGTTGTAATAGTTTGGTGGTTGGTTAAATAAAATAATTCAAAAAGTAAACGCAAAGCATGTAATATATTCCGTATATATTACATATGAAAAATTAAATAAGTATATAATTCATATCGTGAATTATATAACAAAGGCAAACAACCGAACGAATAATTCGAAATGTATATAATACACGACATGTATTATATATAGGGAAATATTATATAAGAGACGTGAGAAAAATAATTAAAACAACAAAATTCGACACGTGTTCGGAAATCACCATATAAGTTAATAAGGAGTCCTTGTTATAAAAGTAACACACGTTTTATAGTTGAGAATTATGTAAACGATGGTTTCAAAGCTTTTACAAAAGTTATGACTTTATCTTCTTGTCGGGAATTATAAAATAATATTTTATAATTTAGTATATTGTTTCCTTGACGAGTTGTATCTAAAATAGTTGTCTCCTTTGTAAAAGTATAGTTCTCGTTTGTTTATCTGGTTATTGTATAATTACAATTTAACAATCTTAAAACTATATAACTTCGTCCTTTTATCGGGTTTCTAAAATAATAGAAATCATAGTGAGAATTACTAAGTATAGAATTTATAAAAATTTCGGCATAACCTTTTCGTTTATACAACGTTTCCCATATTTACAAAATTCATGTTTTCCCCCTTAATCAAATAGATGTTGCAATTAAATATTTCTAGACGAGACCAACAAGTAATAAAAATAAGCAAAACCAAACACACCCTTATTTCTGTTAACTACAATACCAAACGTACCCCTTATGGGGCTGCTGTACCAAACGCACCCTTATAGGGCTGCTGTACAGCGAACCAAACACCCTTATAGGCTGTTAACTACATAACCAAACACCCTATTTGGGCATTAACTGCAGAACCAAACACCCCTGTTGGCTGCTAAACTCAGATCCAAACACCCCTAAAATGAGGTAAAACACAAAACGAAATTAAATAAATAACATTTTATTTAACCATTTAAACCACCATTTAGATCCGGTTTATATTTATAAAATCTTGTTATATTTTTATTAGTTGATTTATATAAACCAAACGCACCCTATGTTGTTTTTTAACAACCAAACACCAGATCCAAACGCACCCTTTCGGTGTTTATCAAAACCAAACACACCCTTTCGGTGCTTTTATCAAAACCAAACGCACCCTTTTTGCAGTTAATAACATCCAAACGCGCCCTATGGAGGTGGCTGCAACCCAAACGCACCCCTTGTGGTGGTTTACCACCGAAACAAAACACCCCCTTGTGGTGGTTAAGAACCACCAAACGCACCCTGTTGGTGCTGACTAGAAATCCAATGCATCCTTTATGGTGACGGCGGGGTGGAGATGGTGGCGTGGGCGGCGGGTGACAAAGTAGTGATGGCGTACGGTGGTGTGGTGGCTGCGAGGGTGATGAGGGAGGTGGGGTGGTTCGGAGTGGTGGATGTGGTGTGTCGAATGGTGGTGGTGGTTGATGGATGCAGTGGTGGTGCGAAGGGGGAAGGGGGGCTCGTTGGGGGCTGTTGGTGGCCAAAGAAAAGAAATAAGCATGAGCTTATTTAGAAATAAGCAAAAGAAAAGAAAGAGTAGAAGAATAAGTATAAAAAAAAAGAAAAATAAGCATCAAAAAATAATAAGCATTAAATAAAAACAAACCTCAAACATCTTCATTAATAAGCTCAAAATCTTGATTACAATAAGCAAATAATAAGCTTATACAATAAGCTAAAACAAAATTATACTACTCCTAAAAACTAACCTACACTAAAAAAACACACTAAAATTTTCACTCACTAACTTTTCTCTCCTTCAAACTACACACCCAAATGAGCTGTGCGTGTCTTTATTTATAGCCCAAAGTGGGTGAGGGCAATTTCGTCCTTTCAAGCCTCCATCCAATTATATTGCTGGATCTAGGGGTATTTTGGTCATTTTGCACTCCACCAACCGCCTCATTATTGCACACGCCTACCTCGTACTGACTGCTACAGTACCTCGTACTGACACACGCCAGTGCCACGTGTCACCATCTGATTGGTCCAGCCGTCACCTGAACAGTACCTCGTACTGACGTGTACTGACACCTCAGACTCGTACCTGCACATCTGACACCAATCATTAGAAGCGCCACGTGTCACCACCTGAGTGGTGCCACGTGGCATTTTCACTGTTCACCCACCGTTGGTCAACCGCCGCCGGACCACCGGTCAACGGCGGCGGTCAACGACGGTCAACGGTGGCGGACCACCGTTGACCACCGCCGGACCACCGGTCAACGGTGGCGGTCAACGACGGTCAACGGTGGCGGACCACCGTTGACCACCGCCGGACCACCGCCGGATCGGGTCAGGTCTTGGGCCGGGTCATGTAATACCAACCGGTCTTGTGGCCGGTCAGTCGGTGTCATTGGCGGGTCTAAATTGGATCATGGGCGGGTCGGGTTGGATAATGGGTCGGGTGGGTCATGATAGGTCGATCAGGGAAAACCCCTTCCACACGAGGAATCGAACCAAGGACCTCTTGATTATGAGGCTATGCAAACACAGCTTACCGCTGTGCCAAGCATAGCTTCAATAATCTATATGCAAAATATAATATATAACCTCTTTTTAACTTGGTTTGGTCATTTATAACTAAAGGTTCAAACAGGGACGAAAAAGGTTCAAAATAAAAAGGGTTAAATATAAAAGGCCGGTACCGTTGGACTCGTTTTTTTCTCGGGCCTCTTTCAATGGTGTGATCCGAGATTTTCAGCTTCATGTGGACCTCGATAAATGTAGAAAACGTCGTCGAAAGTCACCCGAAAATTACGTTTTTGCTTCGTTTTCTTCCTTTTTACCTGTAAGACTTTAAAACACAATTCAAACATATTGCAAACATTTTTATCTTATTTTAGTGTTTTTTAGTCCTTTTATAGTGTTTTTACGGGTGTATCAATTATGTATATTTTAGCCAATAACAAATCCCCCATTCTAAACCATTCGCTGTCCCTCAGCACTGTCAATAAAACATACCCGAAAATAATAACTTATCCCCTTTTAACTCCTATGACCCCTCAAATCAAACAAGACAGGATAAGGTCCATCAAAAGGTTCAAAAATATCTTATTCGCAAGCACCCCCGTTTTAAACCACTTATAAATAATAATAATAACAAGATAATAATTTTTATTTAAATTTATTTTAAAATTGCTTAAGAATAGGGAGTTAGTATCCTTGACTTTTCGTAATCCCCAAACTAAGCTTATAACGAGAATCACTGCTAAGTACAAGTTAGGATGCTAACACTACTCATATTTGTAACTTGTAAACTTTTCACTCCCGACAATTATTAATTATTAGGTGAATGTGCTATTTCGAATTTCAACCATGGATCAACGTTTATGCAAAAACTATGTTTTCATGGTCCACCCCGAGAAGATTGATTTTGAAGGGAGCATCTATCCCATGTAGCGATTTTCGTCTCGGCACATCCCAACCTCATCGGCTAAGTGACCGGGCTTTTGACACCTCACGGAGACTAGTATCGGGACTCACGGACCTTCGGTTTCAAAATCTCTAAGGTTTTCCGTTTACACATATCTTATTTGAAAAATCACAATCATAAACGAATTTGTCTATAGTGCAAGCATATTTAAATTTTAATAAAAATAATTTACCACTTATAAGAAATAAATATTAAAACCTAGGTCCTTTAGAAGGCTACATCCTCGGCCACGCTTCCGACCACGATGTAGCAAACTATATTTCGACCTCGGTTTAATAATTATTATTTTTAATATATATATATATATATATATATATATATATATATATATATATATATATACTATATTTTTTGCTATAATATAATATTATCTACCGGTATCTTTGATCTCCGAAGCCACATTCGATAGCGAGTCGACAAAGAGGTTATTTTACTTATTTTGAACACAGGCCCACCTTATATGAAGACTTCAACATCGACCTCGCCTCCGAACGATGAAAACGTATTGGCAAAGATATTTATTTATTATTAATTATTTATTTATTTATTTGCAACATTAATCGCGAAGAGAAAATACATTTTTAGAAAATTTAAATATAAATTTGAACTAAGACTAAATTATTTGATATCGACTACATTCTTTATTCAAAAATAGTTGATTTAAGTCTAATTTTCAAAGATAGCACGTATTATTAGTCAAATTAGAAGCTTATGGGAGGAAAAACGACATCTTACATACATGAGCTACTTAAGATTTCCAAATAATCTTGTAGCATCCAACTTCTACTTAAACACTATCCATTTTTTTGTTTTGCTAAATTTGAAAGTTATGCAATCGCTAAGTCTAAAAAAGTAAGAGGGAAGCTAGTAGTTTTAAACTCGGTCAAAATCAAAAGCTACCTATTTACGGGCTACTATTGCTTATATTTATATTTAATCATCATTTTTTTAATAAAACAATACAAAATTTAAAATTTTGGTCAAAACGGGGTTGCGCGGGACACAGCAAGGCACAGGTATGATCACATTTCGATAGAAATCCCCCCCACACTTAGAATGGAACATTGGCTTCAATGTTCAAAAATATCGGTGTTACCCCCACACTTAGGAATGAAAAAGGCAAATGCAAAAAATTTCAAGTGTGAAAAGGGAAGCACAATAATATTTCATGATAGGATTAAGGATTCCAAAATAAGCAAATATCGATGACCGTATGATTGGAGGTTTGATAACAAGCACGTGTCTTCATGATCTTAAGGAATCTGCAAAAAACGATACCACAAAACATAGAGAAGCACGCCCCACACTTTGGTCTATAAAATCACACGCTTATTCATAAAATAACTATTACTACTAGGATAAGGCATGGGTTGCCACCTTCGAAGCGCTTAGTTTTGTTAAGAGTCTTGATGCTCGGACTCGATCCCCCACACTTGAGTTTGGTCAAGGAGGATAGAAATGGGAGAACGGGACATCCAAGTGGTGGAATGTCTCCCAGAAATCATCATCGGGCTTTCAGAATATCAAAAGTGATTTTGAGCTGGTGATGATAAGAAAGGAGAGAGGAAAATACAGGTTTGAAACTTTGTCCTTGTTTTTCGGATGAAAACGGGAGCAAAAAGGTAAAACACTGGACCAAAGGGTGGGTGGTGGTAAAAAAAAAAAAAAAAAAAATAAACAAAAAAAAAAAAAAAAAAAATAAAAAAAAAAAACAAAAACATAAAAAAAAAATAAAAATAAAAAAAGAAAAAAAACAAGATAAAAAAAAAACAAAAAAAAAAAAAAAAAAAAAAAAACAAAAAAAATAATAAAAAAAAAAATAAAATAAAAAAAAAAAAAAAAAAATAAAAAATAAAAAAAAAAAAAAAAAAAAAAAAATAATAAATAAAAAAAATAAAAAAAAAAAAAAAATAAAAAAAAAAAAAAAAAAAAAAAAAAAATAAAAGGATAAAAAAAAAAAAAAAAAACAAAAAAAAAAATATAAAAAAAAAAAAAAAAAAATAAAAAAAGATTAGGCATTAGTACATTATTGTTCAGAATGTCACCCATCACTTTGTTAGTAACAACATCCGTATCGGGCTTAAAATCAAAGCAAATCTCAACATCCGGTGGTTCTGGAGGAGGACGTGGAAGAGATGGATCATCAAATTGATCAAGAGAAAATGACTCATTTTCGGGAAGGGGAGGAGAGGTCCACTGCTATGCAATTCTTCAGAATAGAATATCCCCTTCGAGTCATAGTCGTCGATTTTACTGCCGAAGGCATGAGTCATCGGAAGCAAGAAATAAGTGATCTCCTCATAAGAGAGGTCACTTATCTAACGAGGATAGGAGGGATGGAGAGAGAGACTCGATTGTAGCATCATAAATATTCAAATTTAGATTCTTTCGGAGGTGAGGAAGAGTAAAATTCATCAAAAATAGAATCAATCTTTTAAAATCAATCGGAGAGTACGATTTAGTAGAGATTCTAAAAGATCCGATTCTTTTTTTTTTTTTTTTTTTTTTTTTTTTGCTTTATTTTTTTTTTGTTTTTTTTTTTTTTTTTTGTTTTTTTTTTTTTTTTTTTTTTCTTTTTTTTTTATTTTTTTTTTTTTTTTTTTTTTTTTTTTTTTTTTTTTTTTGTTTTTTTTTTCTTTTTCTTTTTTTGATTTTTTTTTTTTTTTTTTTTCGAATTGATTTTTTTTTCTTTTTTTTAGGCGTTACAAAAGCAAAGTTCATCAATTCCCGGTGGAATTGGTAATGGGACAACATCTAAAATCCTTTTGATTAGGAAGACATTTTCTCATTAGTGATAATTTCTCGTCTATGATCGTAAAGAGGATTGGGAGTAATGTTTTAAATTCATCCTATTCGAATTTCCTCTTGGTTAATAACTCATATCACTAAGAAATCGTCGTTAGAATCGAAAAGAGGTTATCGGAAAGTCAAAAATATGAGATTCGGTGAATCTCATTTATGTGCCACATCAATCACTTCCATGGATAAATCCGGGACTCACTTGGGATGGGAGCAAGGTCTTCAACACTAGACTTGATTGTGTTAGCCGATTCCGTTACCGGAATAGTGTCAAGATGCTCGTCCTCCATTATGAGAGAGTCCGGAATGGGTAAGTCGGGTGTGATTGCGGAAGGCCTAATCATATAACATTCCCTTATTTTACTATTTTCATCATAAATGGAAAGGGCACATCCAAAGTTGGTTGTACTCTTAAAATCAAACCGTTTTTGATAATCATCATCACAATCATCGTCGAAATGACGTCGGACTCATTAGGATTGGAATAGGATTCTTTAACATAGGTCAAGTGAACCTTTTTTGTGTGTCAAGATGCTTATCCCCATTTTTTAGAGAGTTAACGGTTTCACGGTTTGAAAAGGAATACGTTGTTAGAAAAGTGTAAAATTTCTTAAAGTCGGATCAATTCGTGATTTCCTTGAACGAATAGAAGCTTGAGGAATAGATTTTTCTTCGATATTTAAGCACTCTTGACTTTTACGTTTAGCTTCTAACTCAGCGGCCTCCTTTTCTTTGGCAATCCGTTTCTCATCCTGAACTTTAATCAATTTTCGCAATATTTGGGCATCGTTTCCTCATGTACTCGATTTAGCTCTTCGTTTTTGCGACAATCTCAATTCCACGTTTTGCGTCCTTTGAAATGATTTTATCTATTTCTCGGAGGTTGGAGTTCATTGATAATCCATATGATATCCCCCGCAATATTCGCAAATAGGCTCATCGTTATCGCACCATAATTGTGTACATTGGAAACTGTCGTGTGGACCTCCACATTTACAACAAATATAATGACATTCATTTTGTAAATCATATGGTTCATAATTATCACTAAAGTTTTGATTGTTACCGGGTTCGATTCAGAATTAATCTGGATAGTGATGGACAATCGAAAAAGTGTAATGTTGTTACACAAATTATTATTAAAAATATGTCGAAATATTGTTGATGTGGGTCGGAAAATTCGAAGGGTTGTCGAAAAATTCGGCGTCGCGATTACAATTCGGACAAACTCCGTCGTTAAGGTAAAACAGCACATTCTACTAGTCGATCACGGGCTTGGGGAATTCGTTTGTCCTTCCACAATTATAACACGGATAAAGCCCGAATGTCGACATCAAGAATTAAACAATTAGAGGGTTAAAGAAAAGAATTAAACGGATAAGAGGATAAAGAAGAATATTTTTAGTTTTTGAAAATGATACATAAAAATAAGAAGAAAAATATATATATATATATATATATTTTTTAACAATTTATTTTAAACGGATAACACGAAAGGAACCTTAAATCCAATAATCAACTTACTTTCACGCTGTAGCTCTTTCAATATATTGCTTTTCAAGGTGAGCCGTACTTCGTAAAGAAAAAAAAAAAAAAAAAAAAAAAAACTGACACAAATGGCAAGTTTTTGAATCTTTGGTTCGATTTGGGAATTTTCAAGTTCTCGGAACTTATTTATGATAATACTCAATTGAAGGTAATATTTGTTTGTGTTCTGTTACAACTTTGTTTAATTTTATTTCTCTTTTTTAAAGGACAATTTTTATCTTTTTGATTTTGATTTTCTAAATTTTTTTTTGGTGATAAAAAATATTTTGGATTTTTATATTTTTACTTATTTTTTTATAAGGACGAAAATAACACTTCCCGGAAGAAAAAGGATCTTCAAGGCTCAACCACGACATCGTAAAAATCGTTACACCTCTCCCCGGCAGCGGCGCCAAAAATTGATCACGTCCGAACTATACGTATAAAATATATAATATATAGATACGTAATAATAAGGATAGGCCAATAATAGTATAGTGAGTATTTTCCGTCGGGTTCAAGAGATTCGCTTTTAACCAAAGCAATTATCAAAACTCCGGGTCGTTTCCTCGGCGAGAAGTGAATGGAAATCTACGTTCAAGTTGTAAATCGAGCTTGATTATCACTTAAGTTTTTGGGATTGGTTTTTTAAATCTACTAAAAAGGGAAAACACATATAAGGAAACCTAACACTCATGAATTTAAACATATTTTTTAACTAAATATTATTTTAAGATTAAAAACTACAAGATTATACTAAGATTGATCTAAAGGAAATAAATGAAGAAAAATGCTTGCTAAGTGACGTGAAATGTTCATTAAGTGCGGGTTTAATGTTTAACAAATTAAAATCCTTCGAAAACAAGTTTAAAGAAATTTAAATGACAAGTAAGTAAGTGCTTTTTAGAAAATAAATGACAAGTATTTAAATAGCATTTAAAAAATAAATGACGGTATGTAAATGGAAAAATTCTAATTACTATAATTTTTTTTAAACCTTTTTAAACCCGAACCTTAAATTCCAATCACTAATCACTTAGCGAGCACTATGAACTACTCATTAATCATTACCAAATAAAACTAGCAACAATCATAAGATTAAACATAAACATTTTAGCTAAAAATTCTAAAAATAATAGTATTTAATAAGGGAAAAAGGGGAACGAATGAAGGAACCGCAATGATATAAAACCTACCGATCTTGACAAACTTATTAAACATATAGGTTTTATCACTTTAAAGCTTTTAACTTTACTAATTAGCTAATTAAGGTGTCAACTTTTCCTCTAATTATTTTTCATAAAAAACTACAAAGATCAAACGTATTTATTTATCAACTCTTATAAGACCCTTAAGCTCCGGCCATAGTTGTTAGAATGATGGAATAAGAAAATAAGGACATGGGAAAGTTAGAACAAAATAAGCTAATAAAAAGATGAAAACTTTTAGATGCTAAATCCACACGAAACTAAGGTGTTCAACTCAAGTAAACTCGGATGTGTTAATTTAAGGATTTAGATCTAAGAAAAATAAGCTAGAATTAAAAAAACTAAATTTATGCTAAAAAAATAAGCTAGAAATATAAGATCTATTATTTTTAGATCTAATCCACCCGAAACCAAGGTGTTCAATCAAGTGAACAAGAGACGGGTATATTTAAGGATTAGATCTAAAAACAATAAACTAGAAAAATAAGCACTCGAAAATAAGCTAAAATAAGCTCACTCGAAAAGCTCTAAATCAAAAACAATATAAAATAAGCTAGTCTAAATAAGCTATTAAAGAAGCTTATTAGAATATAAGCTTAAGAGATCGGATCCAAAAATAAGCTATAAGCATGAGCTTATTTAGAAATAAGCAAAAGAAAAGAAAGAGTAGAAGAAGAATAAGCATAAAAAGAAAATAAGCATCAAGAAATAATAAGCATTAAATAAAAACAAACCTCAAACATCTTCATTAATAAGCTCAAAATCTTGATTACAATAAGCAAATAATAAGCTTATACAATAAGCTAAAACAAAATTATACTACTCCTAAAAACTAACCTACACTAAAAAAACACACTAAAAAAACTACTACTAAATTCTAACTCACTAAATTCTAACTCCCTTCTCAGCTACTGCGTGTCTTTATTTATAGCCCAAAGTGGGTGAGGGTATTTTCGTCCTTTCAAGCCTCCATCCAATTATATTGCTGGATCTAGGGGTATTTTGGTCATTTTGCACTCCACCAACCGCCTCATTATTGCACACGCCTACCTCGTACTGACGCTACAGTACCTCATACTGACACAGGCCAGTGCCACGTATCACCCTCTGATTGGTCCAGCCGTCATCGCTATAGTACCTCGTACTGACGTGACTGCCACCTCGTACTGCTACAGTACCTGGTACCTGTACATCTGACACCAATCATTAGAAGCGTCACGTGTCACCCTCTGAGTGGTGCTACGTGGCATTTTCACTGTTCACCCCCGTCGTTGGTCAACCGCCGTCAACCGCCGCTGGACCACCGGTCAACGGTGGTCAACGACGGTTAACGCCGCCGGACCACCGGTCAACGGCGGCGGTCAACGGTGGCGGACCACCGTTGACCACAGCCGGACCACCGGTCAACGGTAAGTCAACTGCCGGGTCGGGTCGGGTGTTGGGCCGGGTCGAGTCGGGTCTGGGCCGGGTCTGGATCGCCACGTGTCACCACTTGAGTGGTGCCACGTGGCGTAGCAACAATAACCCAATGTTATGCCTTCGCACGATTCGAACCTTGGACCTCTCGGTCAAG
>BQNB010128087.1:0-19337 GCA_026074375.1 Tanacetum coccineum | reverse complement strand
GTTTTCTTTTATAAATATTTCCCGACCCGAAACGGGTCAAAAATATCAAAACAAAAACTGTCCAGCTTTTATATAAAACTGTTCTTGCCGAAAACGTTACTAAACTTGTTTTGACCGTATTTTCTTCGTTATAAGTCCGTTTTTGCGTTCTTTATATCAAAATCGCTGAGAGAACATATACTAACATATTCTTAGAGTTTTAACTTGTCAAAATATTTTTAAATCACCCTTATTACACAAATTGTTTTGGACAACGTGTATATATTTTATAATTTACTAATCTAACTTCATTCACAACAACAAAAACTATTCTAACCTAATCCATTCATCCATTTTCACAATCATCCACTACGACAACAAATCTAATCTATCTTAATCCCATCCACCACTTCAATAATATTAAATAATATACCAAGAACATAAAATAATACAACTATTTAACAAATCTACTTTATAATCTGTGAAAACTAGAAGGGGGTTGAATAGTTTACCGCTTTTTAATTAAAGGTTTTGAAGTGTTTGTAAAAAATTCTAGATTTGAATTTATGTGAACTCAACACTTGCACAATATGAACAATATATTTATCTAAACAATTGATATGATAGTATGAGGAGATAATGTAAGACAAGAGATAAGAGTAAGAACAATCAAACCACAACGCGATGATTTATAACGAAGCACCTCTTCGCCCTACTCCACTCCCCGAGCACCTAACTCGAGAGTTTTCTTCACTATCTCCCTTATGGTGGAGAAAACCGTACACAACATTGCTTACACCGATTTACGAAACAAAGCTAAATGTCGAGTTCTAATCTTAGCTAGAACCAATCTATCATAACACAACTTCACGAGTTCACTTCACCACACTACTTATGCCACAACTAACTAACACTACTTGGTAAGATCACCATGATCTATCTATACTTACAAAGATCGCCAAGATCTAGATACTACACATAAATACAAGAGATACAAAAGATTTACAAGTTATGATATGGATGCAATAAGATTGCAACAACACACAAAGGTGTAATACTTCTTCACTTGAGGATGGAAGTATTCTTCTCTTGCACTTGAGGAATTGAGCTTGGATCACTTGGAAACAAAGCTTTATGATTAAATGATCAAAGGATTTTGATGAGATGTGTGTGTGCTGTTTTGTAACAGAAAGAATGAGTGCAAAAGGTGAGAAAATTGTGGGGAAAAGTCCAGTATTTATAGGACAAACTGGGGGAGCGTCTACCTAGGGGCGGTCCCCTTAAATAGGTGGGCGGTCCCCTTAATTTTAAGCGGGCTGGCCGTGTATTTAAGGGGGCCGCCCAAGACCAGGGCTTCCCCAGTTTGTCTTTTGTGTATGGGGAATTTTTTGGAACTTTTCTAGCCGTTTTAGGTCCGAAAATTTGAATTTCAAAATGTTTATTTTGAATAAAACATTTTTTTTAATTGTAGAAAATGTTTTGTAACGTTTATAAAATGTTTACAACATTTTATAAAAGGGTGAGGTTGAATAAAAAAAAATTTGATCATAAAATGCATTAAGTATTTATTTATTCATACCTTTAAGTGATGTATTTGTTGAAATGAGAATTTACTACTAATTTCTTGTTTACGTTTAATTTTACGTTGAACGTTTTTATATTTTGTGATTATCAAAACGTAAAGATGTGAAAAAATATTAGTAATGTTTTTAGGCATTGTATTTTTATCAACACAATGATTTACTTATCTCGAAGTGGCATATCATTCTTAAGACTTAGGCAGGACATCATCCTAAGACCTAGACACAATTAATCCTATCAAAATTAATGCATCCGCATAAAGCATCCTGGAAATCTTTTGATCTTGTGAAGCATATGGTATGCATTTTTAATACAAGTATTTTATAATTATTAGATGGTGATTTTTTTTTTTTTTTATTGTTAAAATTAACACCTTTTAATAAGTGTTTCTTGATCATTTGTTGAATTTAGGTTTAGTTGTTTAATTATTATTAATTATTTTGCCCTATTTAAAGGATCAAAACCACTCTTGTTTACATTTAATAATAAGACCATGTGGCTTTTAACAATGGATCTCCTAAACATTACATAATGTAAAAGTCAATTGGTTTGATGGTGTTATTCAGATGAAATTTTCAATTCATGAACGATAGTGAATCTAAAATTGTTAGGTTATAAAAATGAAAGTATGTTTTATCGTTTTAAGATTCCTAACAGTGGTTTAGATTTAGGTCTTAAACCATTAGTATCAGATTGTGATGTTACTGACATGTTTAAGCAAGTAGGATCAATCAAAGTCATTGAGGTTTACATAGAACCATGGTTTTCAGCTGTAGATTATGAAAGTATGTCAAACCCTTATAATATGTCCACTATAGATATTGATGTACCAAAATCCATGTCATACCCACTGCTTAAGAAGAAAAAAGGTGTTGCAAGTAAACCTAAGAAAAAGTTTGTTAAAAACTATCTGAGAAAGCACTTTCAAAGAAAATGTTTTAGCAATGGGATGGGGTTGAAAGTGACATACACAATGATGAAATAGAGATTATTCACATGCATAATAAAATAGCAAAAGAACAGGGTGTGGATGTTGTTTAGATGGGAAAACAGGGTGTGGATGTTGTTTAGATAGGAAATGAACAGGGCGTGGATGTGGATGTTGTTGACATAGGAAAAGAATCTAAAAACTGGCCTCCTCATTTTGAAATGACAAATGAGTTTGGTCCATTTTTTTATCTTAACACAGTTTTTGAGAAAGGTAAATCTAGTATGCCAAATATAGTATGAAGAGAGGATTGTCATGGTTGATAGTAACATATAAAGGATGTTCAGGTTGAGATGGTAGACTTAAGGAGGAAGTATAACAAGAATGCGAATAGGAAAGTTAAAAGAGCATCAATCAAAACAATGATGATTTTGAGGAATGAAGAACTTAATCTTAGATTTTGATAGTGAAACTGACTGTGAGGATGATGTAGAAGAAGAGAGGAATAAATCATTAAGAAAGTTAGCCAAAAAATAACTATTTCAAGAAGGTTATTTTTTATAAGGATAATTTTTTGTTGGTAGGAAATTTAGTAATAAATCTCTTGTATTGAAAATGGTATCAAAGGTAGTTATTGAGCAAAGAAGACAGTTACATGTTTTCAAGAATGACAAGTTCTGAGTTAGAGTGAAATGTAATGATCAAACCCATGTTTTCAAAACATTTCATGATGTAAACCCTGCTAAGGAAGATGGTAGTGGGTATGTGGATAAACTCAGTAAAGAGGTTAGTGGCCTGTAGAAAACAAATTAAAGATGTTAATGGGCCAGTTAATGGGCCAATAGTAAAAAATGCAAAAACTTGTCCATGAACTTTACTAGTATCAAAGGGTAGTTAAGAAGAGACATGGAGGGTTAAGACATTTGATGACAGCCACACTTGTCTTCAGTCAAGGGATATTAAAAAATGCACTGCCACATTTTTAGCCAAAGAAGTAGAGGATACTATTATACCTAACCAAAGTATTCCAACCACTGCCCTTAGAGATTAGCTTCAAAAGAAGTATCAACTAGGTTTTTCCAAGATGAAGACTTAGAGAGAAAATCAAATTGCAAAAGCAAAGGTTATTACGGATTACATAGAGCAATACTCACAGTTAAGGGATTATGTCTTAGAATTGCAAAGAGAAAACCCAAGCACAACTGTTAAAATAGAAGTAGAAAGGAATATTGATCAAAAGGATAACTGTACAAGCATAATCAAACAATTGAAAATCGAACGATTAAGAGAATAAAAATTACACGATGTCTTCTATGGAGTCGTGATCAATGCTTGTCCTTTATGGTTGATCTTCTCTTCTAAAATTCGTCTCTAATGAGTAAGGTATAAAGAATATGATATTGCACACTGAAAACTCAATTTCGAGTCTTCTATTTATAGTTGCTGAAAAATACTCGATACGCCGTATCTAGATAGGTCGATACGGCGTATTGGGTTGGATTCCTTGGATTACGCGCTACGTTCGTAATAAATCTTTGATATCATTCCCAATTTACTTGATTTACTGTATCTTCGAATAGTTATCTTCATGGATACGGCGTATGTAGATAGCATGGATACGCCGTATTGGGAATTGGTCAAACGCGTTTTCTTGTGAAGTCTTGGCGCAGATACGCCGTATCTCTTTAGTTGGATACGGCGTATTGGTGAATTTTTAGAAATCTTCAAATGTCTTCGTTTTAGCTCCAATTTATGCGCCTTTTAGCATATCTTCACAAAACACTCTTGGATTACTACATTTATCAACTTTAAAGCAATTAAGTACCAAATAATGCAATAATTATATAAAAGTGGGCAAAATAGATGGGATAAATGATATAATAAAGTGACGTTATTTGATGTCATCAATTATTTTTGTATTTTTTATATTTACAGGAAAGTAGATAAATCTATGGTTTGAGAGGTTATTTTGCTAAACTATTAACTAAACTAATTGATAAACTAATTTACAGGTGATAACTTTATGATAATTAAATTTATTTACTTAATCATGCATTACTTATCAGATTTTTCTCCTAATCTTGTTGCCTTGTCACACTTGTGATGTAATGTGTAAGTATTTTCTAAGTTATGAACGAATTACACGAATCCATTGTCTATTTAAGAATCCGCTAAGGCAAAGTACAAGTAAGATAGTATGAAGACTATTACAAGGCCCCTAAGAGTATATTAAATGTGTGTAAAATACCTTAAGAGGGATAAACCATATATGGGAAAGGTAGTATAAAGACTATTACCTTATGGTATCCTTTCTACGCACTCGCGTTTCCCTATATCTGTCAACAGCGATACAGACAAAAGCTGGTTTTCTAAGGCTTAACGCGCACATTCATCATCAAGAAGCAATTATAAAAGGATCTACAGTCTAACTTTTATGCAATCATAAGCAAATACAAAGGAGGGTTTAGCCTCGCATGTTATCAAGGAAGTAAGAAGATAAATCAATCACACAACACATAGACATATTGAATGATTAATAATGAATAACCTTACTTGAATTAAAACATGGATATAAGGTGGTACAATAGGGTTTTGAGGCCCTATAAACGACCTATGAAGCTGCTACAAGGACTAGGGTTTGTCTCCCTAAGTTATACAAAGTTATCCCAAAAGTTACACTCTAAAAACCCTAAAAACGGTTTTGTATATATAGGCATATCGATGCGACGTCGTCGCCACGTAGATGGTTCTAGATCCACTTTAAGTCAGCTATGTTGTAACGCCATCTCCAATATCCGACATCGTCACCAGATAGATCACGACGGTGTCGCTTTATGCTTGCGATGCCATCTCCACGTTTTGTAAGCAATACTTCTTCAAGGATTTAGTGTAGTTCCGTAATCTCATTCGTTTCTCCTCCAAATGAGCCCAAGTCACATGTATTTCCTCCAAATACCATCCAAGTGCTAAAAATACAAAACAAACGATTAAGCACATAATCTGGGCATATTTGCATGATTTAAGGGGTTAAATGACCCCGAAATAGTGTATATAATGACATACCCTACACTTGGGATTTGCTTGTCCTCAAGCAAATTGGATTTTCTACCTAGACAATAGCAATTTGAGGGTCATTTAACCTACTCTTTAAAAGTATTTTACAACACAACCTTCTAGACCTCGTAATTAAAAGCATGGAAAGCATACACTAGCACCTCACATAAGTGTTTGGGATTCTCTCTTTTAATCGAGTGTATAATAAATTATAACATAGTGGGGAAACGGAAAATCAACACTCATTACCTGTCATAGCATATAAATTACCATAGGCTTGGTTAAGGATCAAACCTCCATCGCTGGGCACAAGCATTATTCATTACTATCTAAGAGGTCTTTTTAAAGGGTTGTGGGGTGTAGGTGTAAGATAACATATAATGGAAACAAATAAAGAAAACGAAAAACGGCAGATATATATTTAGGTGGCTTATTATTTTTTTTGGTAAAAAATTGGCTTGAAGGGTATCTAAAAATTAATACGCTATACATAACGATGGGTATTGGTTGCTAATCCAATACTCAAACGCAGATATACAAAACACTACAACCACTCTAACATCAATCCACTTTCCTTTTTCTATTCCTTGACTCTAATGAATAAACATAAACATAAGCACATGGGCAAGCTCCTTACATTTTTTCACATATTTAATAAAATTTTTTCGTACACTTTTTCCCTGCCATTGCTTAAACATATAATACATCATAGGGGTTTATAGATACACCCCTACACTTGAGCTTTTACATACTCGATATTTACAATCTAACTAATGACCCAATTTGAGGTGGATCAAAATAACATGGAGCTTATTGAGCTCTATCGGGGGTATAAATTACTTCTTCCCCAATTCTTCATAAGATGAATACTACCATGAATCCCAATCGTCCCAAAACAGTATTTACAAGGATAAGGACTTAGCAACCGTGTACTCAATAATAAACTTGGGTTAAAACAATAATGTAATGAAAGCGAGTACATACAAGGTAGGCTAAGGCAATTTGGGTGTAACGATTGGTTTAAGGATGACAATGCTCTTCATTAATAGTCCGGCTTAACCAGAAAATTACAAGAACCGTGAAAAAGGATAGGCTCGGAAGGTTGTACTAGGGGTATCCTGCACTAAAAATGAGTGCATGGCAAGGGTGTGGGATAGTTACATGATCGGAGTGACCATCATAACAATTACAGGTTTAAAACATGGGTTAATCCTAGTGCCTCTTATCTAGCAAATCCTAATATTCACTATGCGGTCTCGGAATGCATCACAAAAACAAGTTCTAGAATTTAATATACTACCGGTACACTCATATAATTTAATACCGATACCAATGTTCCAGAAAAGGTGATGTTGGGAATTAAGGGTTTCTACAAGTTTATACTGATGAAAGGACTTAGTACTGCTATTTGAAGAATTGTGCTACTACTGAAGATTGAAGAAAATAAACTAAGTCATTAGTACTACTAGTTGTAATAGTTAGTACTGTTAGTTATAGTTAGTACTGCCAGTACAAAATGTTAGTTTATTAGTACTGTTAGTATAAGAAGTTAGTACTGCTTATGTGATATGCATGAGATATATTAGGAATAGATATGCATGATCACTTAACGTGTTTTGTAAGCCCATTAGGGTTTTCCTTAGTGTATACAAGGAACCCTACGGCATAGTTAGTAAAAATATAGAAAAGTCATAGCTATTAGGCAAAACATATAGTTGTTTTGTGAGTCATTCAATATATTGTGAGTTAAGAGAAAGATCTTGTGTTACATTGCTTTATTGTTCTTCTGGTGTATAAAGATTAGATTCCGCATAATCTTTATATATTACTCAAGGTTTATGTCATAGTTGTTTTAGATCTATTAAAGACAACTAAAGCTTTAACAAGCTAATCAAAGATCTGTTAAAAAGGGATCTACAAATGGTATCAGAGCCTTGTGTTCTGAAACTTTGATCTATAAGAAACAAACAAAGAAGAACACTTTTTACAAAAGAGATGGATCTAGAAACTACACAAACCAATGTTGTTGCAAAACTTCCACTTCTCAAGCAAGGTGAATATGAGATGTGGAGACTCAAAATAGAGCAATACTTTCAAATTCAAGACTATGCTCTATGGGATATCATAGAAAATGGCAATTCCTTTAATCTTGTAGCACGAACAATAACAAATGCAGATGGTACCTCTACTTCAACAATACCAGGTCCTGTTACTACTGAAGAAAAGACCTAAAAGAAGAATGATGTAAAAGCCAGAAGTATGTTGCTAATGGCACTTCCAAATGAACATCAATTGACTTTTAATCAATACAAGGATGCCAATACTTTGTTTGCTGCCATACAAATAAGATTTGGTTGCAATGATGCCACAAAGAAGACTTAAAAGACACTTCTAAAGCAGATGTATGAAAATTTCAATGCTTCAAGCACAGAGTCACTTGACTCTATCTTTAACATGCTTTAGAAAATTGTTAGCTAGTTGGCCATCTTGGGTAAAAACATCTCTCAAGAAGATCTCAATTTTAAGTTCTTAAGAAGTCTGCCTTCTGAATGGAACACTCATGTTGTGGTCTAGAGGAACAAACCAGATCTTGACTTAATGAGCTTTGATGATCTCTACAACAATTTTAAGATTATTGAACAAGAAGTTAAAAGAACTGTTACATTAAGCTCAAATTCAGGCTCTCAGAATATGGCCTTTGTTTCAACTCCTAGCAGTACCAATGAAGTTAATACTGATAGTACTCAAGATAGTACTGCTAGCCTTAGTGATGCCACTGTCTATGCTTTTCTGGCTAATCAACAAAATGGGTCTCAACTTGTTCATGAAGACCTAGAACAAATCCATGAAGATGATCTTGAAGAAATGGATTTGAAGTGGAAATTGGCACTACTGAGTATGAGAGCAAGGAGGTATTACCGGAGAACTGGGAAGAAGATCACTATCAATGGAAGTGATACTGTAGGATATGACAAGTCCAAGGTAGAATGTTTCAACTGTCATAAGATGGGACATTTTACAAGGGAATGCAAAGGTCCTAGGAACCAAGAAAGCAGGGCTAGGAATCAAGATAGATAAAAAAAGGACCGTGAATGTAGAAGAAACAACTTCTAAGGCAATGGTGGCTATTGATGGAGCTGGTTTTGATTAGAGCTACATGGCAGATGAGGAAGTCCCTACCAACTTGGCTCTTATGGCTTTCTCAGATTCAGAGGTACATAATAACAAAACTTGTTCTAACACTTGTCTTAAATCCTTTGAAACTCTTAAAACTCAGCTTGATAATTTAAGAGTAGAATTTAATAAATCTGAGTTTAATCTAGCTACCTAAAAAAGAGGTCTAGCTTCTGTAGAAGAACAACTTGTGACCAAATTGTTGTTTTAAAAAGAGATGCCTCATTTAAAGACTCAGAAATCAATGCTCTTAATATTCAGATAGAAAAACTTAAGAAAGAAAAAGAGAGCAATCAGATTAAAATTGACAATTTTGAAAATGCCTCTAAGAGCCTAGATAAATTGATAGGGAGTCAAATTTCTGATAACAATAGAAAAGGTGTGGGGTATAATGCTGTTCCACCTCCACCTACAGGCTTATTTGCACCCCCAACTATTGATTTGTCCAACTCTGGTCTTAAGGAGTTTCAACAGCCTGAATTTGAAGGCTATGGATTTAAGGCAAATAAGGGTGTCTGTGAAAATTCCTCAAATGAGATTAAGAAAACTACTGATGCCCCAATAATTGAAGATTGGGTTTCTGATTGTGATGAGGATGATTCTGAAGTAATGGTATTAAAATCTGATAATGTTCAACATAAACCTGAGCAAGCTAATCAACCTAAGAAAGTTAGTCAAAATCTTAGGAATAACAGAACAAAATGGAATGAAATAAAAACTCAGAAATTAGGAGTTGGGTTTCAGACTACAAAGAAAGCTTGTTTTGTGTGTGGGAGTTTTAACCATCTAATTAAAGACTGTGATTTTCATGATAAAAAGATGGTACAAAAACCTGTGTTGAACAATGTGAAAAAGGGAACTGGTCAAAGGGAAGTCAGACCAGTTTGGAATAATGCTATGAGGGTTAATCATCAAAATTTCTCTAATTCTAGAAGGAATTTTGTTCCAACAGCAGTTTTAACCAAGTCTGGCATAGTACCAGTTAGTGCTGCCAGGCCTATTAATACTGCTGCACCTAAATCCTTTGTGAATGCTGCAAAAACTAGACCAAATGCTTTTCAGAAGTCACATTCACTATCTAGGAGACCTTTTTACCAACAAACAACACTTAAAAACAGAAATTTAAATGACAAAGTTAATACTGCTAAGATAAATTCTGTTAATACTGCTAAGGGAAACAGAGTGACAAGTGCTGTTGGGGAACAAGGGATTAATGCTGTTAAGTCCTCAACATGCTGGGTATGGAGACCTAAAATTAATGTTCTAGATCATGTCTTAAAAAACAGTGGATCATACATTAGTAAGCAATTTAACTATGTTGATCCAACAGGCAGACTCAAGTCAGTAATGACTTGGATCCCCAAGAGAAACTAATTCTCTTGTAAGCAGTATGCAAAATGTTTTGGATTGTGTTTCTTTGTGCTTAACATTTTGCAGGTTTAGAGCTTAAAGGTTATTTGATTAATAATGGATATGAAAGGCCACGTCAACAATGGAGAAAGCACAATGGAATATGGGTTTTTGTGCTAAAAACACCTCACAAAACTTGCACAAAGTACATCAAAGAATGACACGTGGACATTCTCATGTGTCAACGCTTGATCTAATACGGCTACAAATTGATGCTCAAATGATTTGAAGTAATGATTGTTGAGAGTGAATGGTTGGAGAGCAGGGCAAGAGGGCTAGAATCTTCCAAGGCAGCCTATAAATAGGCCTCACCCCTCTTCTCACACACGCAATATATATAGATCTAGTCTTTTTTAGTAATTTAGTCTAGCTTAAATTTCGTTTTTTTTAAATGTAATTTTCCTTAAAATGTTTTGTAATCTCCTTTCCAAGATGTAGCTTAATTTAGTTGTAGCTTAAATTTTAATTTCTAGCTTAATGGTGTTTTTAATCTTGTAATTTTCCTTTTAAGTAATGTAAGAAAGCTTTTTATTAATGAAATTCAGTTTTTCTTAATCTCTCCAAATTTCTTTTTCATAAGCTATCTTAATAAGCCAAGTTGTCTCAATAAGCTAATAAGCTCATTTAAAGCTCTTTCAGTCTATAAGCTGAAATAGAGCTTATTGAATTCAGAATTAATCATATCTAAACCTTTAATCATCTTAACTTACACTTGTGGATTATTGAGCTTTTTGGAAGGAGAACCAAACATGGAAGGGTTCTCAAGGACTTAACTCCTAGCTTATTCATAAGCTAGGAGAGCTTGTAGCTGCCTTTATTGGTCCTCTTGTTTAGCTAGAGGAGTTTGTAAGTTTCTCTTTAATTTCCTTTTATTCTAGCTTTAAATAGTGATCTCATTGCTTTCTATATTTAGATCTGCTTATTTGCTTATTCTCTTTGCTTATTAGTGCTTATTTGAGTTTTATCTAGCTAAATCATCATAGTTGTTTATCTGTTTTTAACTTTCTTAGTTTGAATCATAGATTTTCATATAATTGTCTTAAAAACCTCTAAAAAACCAAAAATATAGTAAAATAGCTTAAGTCTTAGATTATTGCTTATCTAGTTGTTAATTCATGCTTATTAAGGTTGTTTTAATCTATTAGTTATCTGGTATTAAGCATTTGTTTAATAGATTTCGAATTTAGTAGCTTAATCATAACTGTCATAGTAGTAAAGGGGTGTTTGGCATAAGTGTGTTTGACCTCTAAAAGTCAACATTACTTGTGCAATTTGCTTGAGTCAGCTGAGTTTTCATTTAAGATTAGTTTTCATTTAGTTTTTATAAGTTAGAGTTCAAAATTTCAAAAGATATGGCTTATTATCTTTGTTTTTACACCAGGGCATTTTGTCTTAGACTTTTGGCTGTGGAAATTTTGATCTAAGCCCTCTAAGGCTTAGATCTTACTTGCACTTTGTTTAAACACTCTAGTAGAGTGTGTTTAAGTGCAGGATTTCCCTTAGGAAGCCTGCACTTTTGAGTTGCACTTGTGCAAAGTGCACCAGTACTAACTACAAGTTAGTACTGCTGTCACTTTTGGCTTAAGATTAAGCCAAGTAATCCTAGAACTTAGCTTTTCAAATTAAGGTAGTATATAGTTTAGAGGTAGCTTAATATAGATTAGGTAATAGATTTAGATTTATTGCTTTTTAGCTAGCTTAATTTGCTGCCACAATTCACCAAAGTGCACCAGTACTAACTAAAAGTTAGTACTGCTGTCACAAGTTAGTACTGCCACCTTTGGCTTAACTTTTAGTTAAGTAAGAATAGGATTTAGGATCTTAGATTCAAGTAATATTAAGCCTAGTTACAGCTTATTATAAATTTAATCTTAGTTTACATTTTCTAGCTTATTTTCCTAGCTTAATTTAGCTGTCTAAGTCAGTAAAACTCTGAAAACACCAAAAACAGTAGGTTAATTAAGTAGATCATTATTTTGTTAATTTTAGCTTATGATCCTAGTTTTTACAGCTTAAATAGATAGAATATAAGTAGTTTAATAAGTCCTTAAAGTTTTAGAGTTCAGAGTAGCTTTTTAAGGACTTTAGCTTATTTGGATTTTTGCTTATTGCTTTGGGTTTCTAAGTTTGCTTAGTTCATGCTCAATTTTAGTTGCTTAAAAGTACTTCTAGGTTAGATTTCTTTGCATTTTTAGATTAAGCAAATCATCAGCTATCGAGGTCATTTCACCTTTTTAGAATTGAGCTTAATTTGAGTATTTTATAGCTGATTTAGTAAAACATAGTTCAAACCCCTAGTTTCTGTAACAACTTATTGAGAAGCTCTTTTAGAGCTTATCTTTGAGTTTCAGACCATATTTCTTTTGTTAAAGTTGTCCCCCCTAACTTATTTTATAAATTTGCTTCTTTAAGTTCTTGCTGAAAAGCACTTTTAATTTCAACTTATCTTTAAGCCTAAAATGGACTTTGTTTGAAGTCGGGTTAGGTCCTCAGGGATGAGTTTTGTAATTTTTAGTTTTTAATTATTTCTCAGTTAGTTCTTCATCAGTTAGTATCTTTGCTCCGTTAGTCCCTCTAGTATTGGCATAATCAGTCCTTAGTTAAGTCTTTTGTTAAGTTTTAATTAGTTTTAATATTTTAATTAATAATTAGGGTTTAGTTTTAATTAGTTTAATTAAACTTTTATAAAAAGATAAAAATTAGGGCTTTTATTTTTATAAAATTTCTGCACACTTTCTTTATTTAGTGTAATTTTTATAAAATTTTTAGGACTTTATTTTTAATAGTTTTATTATTTTTATAGTTTTTAATTAGTTTAAATTCTAGAAAATTCATATCTTTTAAACTAAAAAGCCAAAAATAGTAATTTCTGTTTCTAAAATATCTTTTGTCAAAAATAGCTTTCCAAATCAAATATCTTTGCTTAATTCAAATCAGAATCCGGACCGAATCGAGGTTTCAATTTCACTAGTCATTGGGGATAACGACCCGGGGGATCATATTTACCCGGTTTAATATACGTATTATATATTATATTATATATATTTTTGAGAGTGAATTTTATCAAGGGTAACTTGGTAATTTTCTTAATTTCTCTTTTAAAGTATTATATTTTATAAATATTTTACGTGTATAAAACTTGCCACACCACGGATCATAACTCACACTTGTGTAGATGATGTCATATTGAGTCTACTTGTCCAATAGTTGTGTTCCAAATATTTGGCAAATATATGCATAAAATACACAATGAAGTAGGATTGACGAATTGAATGTTTCATCTGAAATACTTAAGTAATTTACCTTGCAATGCAATTGGTAAAGTCATTGTTTCCGAAAATCCAAACATGAGCAAGTGCACAACATATGTAACTTTGCTCAAACAATTCAAAAGCACAACTCAAAACTCAAACTATCTTCTCATAAAAACTCTATCTTACTTTACCAAATAAGCATAATATTTCTTCTTCACCAAATGGGAACCCTTTAACCATCTAAGGTTAGAATTAGGAAAAATATAACATATTTCACAAACCATTATCGTGCTTTCTTTCAATAAGTGATCGTAAGAGGATTTCGAATATGAAGATGATTATTATTCAAACGATAATCAATCCCAACATTCAATCTAATTACAAAAATATGAACATGAAATCGAGACTAGGATTTATCTAGATCATAGAAATATCAATCAAATGACCATAGATATCTTTCCGTGTCTACATGTTTAACCATCCTCGGATATTACATGAAATCACGAAGTCGATTGCAAGACAACAAGATTAGTCATCGAATTGCAATTCACACTTGCAATGAAGATGCTTCATTGAGTATAAAGTGTTCAAATATTATGTTATTAACTATGGTCAAATTATACATGCTAAACTTAACACACTCTAAGTAGGATTGACGACTTATGAATTTCCATCGGGAAACTCATAAGTACTCCAACTTGATAAGCAAGTCTTGGACGTTATTTCCGAAAACTTAAACCAAGAACCCTTATAACTTATATAAGCTTCTCTTAATAACCTAATTTCAACACCATATCTCAAATAGTAGGAAAATGATCCTTACCTAAATTTGGCACCTCCACGGATCGATGGATCCTTCATCTTAGATTCATCTTTGGTTTAGGTAGATCCGCCCTATGGAATTAGAGTTAAATATCTTCCTTTTGTTAATCACTTGTTTTAAAAGTCCAACATACATGCAACTAAACTTTAGTTAATCATCATTATTTATACAAAGAAACATTCACAAGATCTATTGAGGTAAATAACCTTAATTGGATTTCTTTCATAAAAGACATGCAAAGATGCATTCTTTGAATACTCTCATTATAGAGCATTACACATTGTCACTCTTAAGCATACTCGTATGTCATATGTGACTCATTCTCTTTTACACCTACAACAACTTACTTGCTCTCTCATTTAACCTTAGAATTCCACATATCTTGATTAGGATTATGCGAACTGATAAGTGTAAAATACACATATCCGTTAACACCTAAAAAGGCCCAATTAAACCCAAAACACACTAAAAATGGCAAAGATATGCTTGTTTTTGTGTTGTGTGTGTGCAGGTACGGATATATCAAAAATCACAAGAAAACCGTCAAAAATGGGCAAACGCGGACACGAGGAACGGAAGAGTACAAAAGAAGCTAGAGATGCAAGAGCCGGAAGCTAGAGTCAAAAAGTCAACTCTTGGTCAACAGAAGTCAACCACTAGAAGACAAAAATCCAAAAGTTACAAATCCAGTCCTTTAAGTTTCAGAAACTTACACAATTAGTCCCTAAACCTAAATGGGCCTAATCTTTCCTTTACCCCCAAATCATAAGCCCAATACCCTTTTTATTTAAACTCCAGGGACTTAAACTGCCAATTCTGAAAGTCAATATTACACTACACCTTTAATAAAACAACCACAAGGACTAAAGTTGCAATATGCCCAAAGTTTAAACTTGTTTTACCCCGATTCAGTTATAAAAGAGCGCCAAGTTAAAATATTGTTCATCCATCGTCCCCAAATCACCCTACAGTCAAAATCAAAGGGCTTTTCACAATTAAGGGGTACAAATGACAATTCATGGGGTCAAGAACACAATGGCAGGGTCAAAAACGTCATCTCTAAGCATTTTATTGGTCATTCAAGCAATCAATCACACATGGCTATGGCAAAGAAGCATAAGGGGATTCAATTTTTACACTAAATTACGCCTAAAAGAAACACAAGGTGTCTCAATCACGGATTGCCACGCTGGCAATCCGTGTGAGCTACCTAGTAATCTAACGGCTAATTATGATTTGCCAATCATTGAAGAATTGTACGACATAAATTTAAGGGAGCATGGGGAGTGCTCAGACCCCTAGAAGCTTCATCAGAGTGCTATAAATAGCACACTCACACATACACATTGGAATATTCTTTTTTCTAGTAGTTTTGAAGTTTTAGCTTAATTTAGGTAACTTTTGTAGTAGCTTATGTTATTTAAATCCGTTTTTAGCTTATTGTAATTTCCCTTTCAAAAGTATTGTAATCTCTTTTTCAATTAATGAAATCATAGTTCTTTTTTATATAAACTGTTTTTACTTAAAAGCTTTTATAAATTCAAATGTCATGTTACTGTTCTATAAGCTTTTCACAAGCTCTTTGAAGCTTTCTAAGTCTATAAGCTTAGATTGAGCTTAATCAAGCCTTAATTAAACTCAAATTATAAAATCAGCCTAATTACCTTAACTATTTTGGACTTATGAGCTTTTGGAAGGGAGACCTATCATGGAAGGGTCTCCAAGGACTATTACTGGCTTATCTATGATAAGCCAAAGCTAGTAGATAAGCTCTAAAGAGCATGTTAAGCTTCTGTTAAGCTGAAGCTCATCGTAAGTTTTTCTTTAATTTCCTTGTCATTTATAGTTTAATATTTACTCAAGTGCTTAAGTAGCTTCTTAGTTTTTGCTTATTTGCTTATTCTATTTGCTTAATTGTGCTTATAATTATCTAATTGTGCTTATTAGTTATTAATTTGCATCTGTTTTTAGTTTAATAGTTATACATCATTAGTTTCTCATTTCTAAAATCATAAAAACTAAAAAAATAGTAGCATAGTTTTAAATATTAGATTCTAGTTAATTCAATTGTTGATTTAAGTTTGTTAGGCTTGTTATAAGCTCATAAATGACTGGTAATCAAGTTTCAATCACTGTTTTTTTTAAATCTTAAGATCAATAAAAATCTAGTAATGCCTTAAGGGGTGTTTGGAATAATAGTGTTTGACCTCAAAAAGTCAAATGTATTTTGTGAATTCTTCTTGTTCAGTTAGATTATTACATTTGATTAAGTTTAGAATAGATTTGCAAGATTAGTTAGTGCTAAAAGTCTTTATAAAGAGTTTTTAGTCCCTTCCTGCACCAGGGGAATTTGTCCCTTTGCTTTGCTTGATAAGATTTTGATCCAAGTTTCCAAGGATTGGTTTATGTTTAAAATTGTGTTCATACACACCCACTTAGGGTGAGTAATGCAGTTGTGACCAAAGAGGTCACCTGCAAGTTGGATTTGACTTTTGTTCATTTGTGCTAGCAGTAGTAACCTTTGTTACTACTGCTGTCATTTCTAGTTTAAGTTTAGGTTAGTTAATCTAAGTTTTAGTATCTTAAATTTTAGTAGCTTTAAGTTTAGTCATAGATTAGCATAGTTTAAGGCTTGTTTTTCATTTCTCAGCTTATTTGCCTAGGTACAATTGCTCCTTAAGTTTTCAAAAATCCTTCAAAAAAAACCAAAAAAAGTAGTTTCTGTCCTTAGCTTTTAATTTTGAATTTCTAGCTGTGAGTAGTTGTTTTTATAAGTTGAATCTATAGTCTATAAGCTGTTAATCTAGTTTTCAAAAGCTCAGGTTCATTAATAGCTTATAACTCATAATGGCTTAATTTGATTTTGTGCCTTTAGCTTTTATTTTTGAGTTGCAGGTTTTATCCTAGAATTCAGTTAGGTTTAAGTATTAGTTAGGATTCTAGCTTGTTAAAACTAGTTAGCACTAATCTTAAGGTTTCTAAATCAGCTTCTAGTTTGTAATTTGAGCTTATAATGAAGCTTGTGCAAAGCTTTTAGTCCAAATAAGCTAAAAATAGCTCAAAAGCCTTCTTACTGAAGGCAGAACTTCATAAGCTCTTTCTGAGCTTGTTTTTGAGTTTGAGCTTATGCTCCATTTATTAAAAGTGCTTAAAATTAAGTCCTTTATAAGTTCTAACTTTTAGTTTTTGCAAAAAGTGAAAATAAATAAAAAATAGCAAAAAGGGGTTTGCCTGCCTCGAACCCACGACCTCTTGCACACAACACACACGTCTTAACACTTTGCTACAATATCTCATCCAACCATCCTTTGCATAATTTAATCCTTATACTAGATTTCCTTTTCCTTCTTAATTATAAGCCGAAGCTTATATAAGCTTTTTCCCGGCTTATTTGTTAAGCTGTTAGTTTTCTTTTACTTTTCCTTTAATCTTTGTTGCCTCATAGACTTTTCCTGAATTTTTCACATTTTTTCATTAATTAGTTTATTTTTTAGGATTTTTCGAAAGTTAAAATCTTAGAAAATACATAAAAAATAGAAAAAAGTTTCAAAAAATTACAAAAAAATAGTTTTTAGTTTTATTAAAATTACTTTTAGGTTTACATTCAGAAAAATCATTTTCACCACTTTTAGATTTTAATTTTCATTTTTGAGCTTTTAATTTTAAGTTTAAAAATAGGATTTTAATTTTAAAAATAGTTAAAAATAGTTTTCTGAGTTTTTATGTTATTTTAGACTTTTCTAAGTTTAAAAATCATTTTTCTAAATTTTTAGGACTTAATTTGCTATTTTTTAGGATTTAATTAGATTAAAATAGTTTTTAATTCATAATAAATTCAAAAATAATCAAAAAAATGTTTTTCTTTTTCTTAAAATTTTCTTTTGTCCTAATTTAGGTTTAGAAATTTAGTTTACATTTTTAGGAGTTAAATTTAGTATATTTGCTTATTTGTCGCTTTTAATTGCTAAGTGTTTAATAGCTTTTAATTTTTAATTTTAATTGTTTCTTTTATTTAGTAGTTATAGAACTCAATAATTCTTGTCTCTAATGTTAATCACATATCCAAGCTAAGCAGGTTTCAATTTCACAAGGTTGGGAACGACCCGGGTGATCATACTTGCACCGATTAAATAGAGTATTATATATTATAATATATAATCTTTTAAAAGTGAAATTTTCTTTTTTTTTTTAACTTAGGGAATTTTCTTAATTGCTCTTGTGGTATTATATATTGTATATTTTTTAGTGTATAAAAACTCAACATCAGTTTTTGGCGCCGTTGCCGGGGAGAGGTGTAGCGATTTCTACGGGATTGTTCGTGTTCGAGCCTTGAAGATCCTTTCTTTGGAAAGTTTATTTTCGTACTTATTAAAAATATAATAATCCAAAAATATTTTTCTTCTTATTTTATTTTTATTTTTCCTTTTCCCTTTAAAAAAAATCCAAAAATGTTTTTCTTTCTTATTATTCCTTATGTATTATTTGAAAAATCTATAAATATTCTTCTCGATCCTATTCTTCGTTTAATTCTTATTCTCTTTACCCTCTTATTTGATTAATTCTTCGACATATCTTCATTTTATCAACCTTCCTACGGGTGTGGAGAGCAATTTGTCGGTTCATTTTGTCCACGATGTAATCTGAATTCTTTCGATAATTCTCAATATTTTTCCGACTACTCTCCACAACCCCGGTACGAGACGAATATTTGTGAGTTATGTGGAAACGATGCTCATTTTGGTTACGATTGTCCAACACAAGTTCCGTTTGATTATATTCCGAACCCGTGTTTCGATCAAAACTTCGATAATAATTTTCCACTAACTTCACCAAGTTTTTCACAACAATACCTTTGTTGTGAGAACTGCGGGGGTCCTCATGAAACTTTTCAGTGTCAACCGATGAACCAAGATTTCTATAAATCTAATTTTTCCGGTTTTGACCAATATCAACCCCTGCAGTTTCCCATCATTAATCATCCTCCTCAAGAGACGAGTAAAGAAATTTTGCAAGCTCATGACTACTTAATGGAAGCTATACAAGCCTTTTTAAAAGAGTATGATCATATACCTCCTAATGAAAAGTGCATGGCTTTATTGCTAACCGAGGAGAGATTTCTTAAGATTAAGCAAAA
>BQNB010128086.1:0-19337 GCA_026074375.1 Tanacetum coccineum | reverse complement strand
TTTTGTGGTTGTGATGTTAAGAGTGTGTGATATGTTTGTGGTTGTGATAGTATCTGCTTTTATGGTATAAAAGATTATTTGGCGGGGGTATTTGGCGGGAGTATTTGGCTGGAGTATTTGGCGGGAGTTTTTGGCGGGAGTATTTGGCAGGAGTTTTTGGCGGGAGTATTTGGCGGGGGTATTTGGCGGGGTTTTTTGGCGGGAGTATTTGGCGGGGGTATTTGGCGAGGGTATTCGACTCGTTTGTTGAACGTCTAATGTATAACCATAACATATCGACTCGTCCGTTGAACGTCTAATGTATAACCATACCATATCGACTCGTCCGTTGAACGTCTAATGTATAACCATACCATATCGACTCTTCCGTTGAACGTCTAATGTATAACCATAACATATCGACTCGTCCGTTGAACGTCTAATGTATAACCATAACATATCGATTCGTCCGTTGAACGTCTAATGTATAACCATAACATATCGACTCGTCCGAAACGAACCGATTATATATTTTATAAAAAATAATTGTAAATAATAATTATATATTTTATAAAAAATAATTTTAAATAATATATTTTTTACGAACCGACCGGAACGAACCGAGAAACCGGACCGACCCAGCCGAAACGAACCGATTATATATTTTATAAAAAATAATTGTAAATAATAATTATATATTTTATAAAAAATAATTTTAAATAATAATTATATACGAACCGACCGGAACGAACCGAGAAACCGGACCGACCCAGCCGAAACGAACCGATTATATATTTTATAAAAAATAATTGTAAATAATAATTATATATTTTATAAAAAATAATTTTAAATAATATATTTTTTACGAACCGACCGGAACGAACCGAGAAACCGGACCGACCCAGCCGAAACGAACCGATTATATATTTTATAAAAAATAATTGTAAATAATAATTATATATTTTATAAAAAATAATTTTAAATAATAATTATATACGAACCGACCGGAACGAACCGAGAAACCGGACCGACCCAGCCGAAACGAACCGATTATATATTTTATAAAAAATAATTGTAAATAATAATTATATATTTTATAAAAAATAATTTTAAATAATATATTTTTTAAATATTAATTATTAAAAACTCTAGTTTTTTAATAAATATAGTTCCCCGGCGACCCGGGGAAAACGTATTCAATTTTTGCAAAAATAACTCAAACATTTTCGTTATGGCGCCATTTTAGCTAAACGACAAATTTGCATTTTTCCCCAGCGACATGTCGCCGCGGAAACACGTTATCATAAAAGCACATTATGGTGTTTTCTTTTCATAACAAAAACGGGGGAAAAAAATTAAACCCACACTTTGGCGATTTTTGCTATTGCACAACCACCACAAATTAAACCACATAACCCACCACCTCCACCACTACCACATAACCCACCATCACAACCTCTCACCACCGCACCCACCACCACTCCACACCGTCACGAGCACACGAGCACATATATCACTTCATCAGGGAGATCGTGGAATCTAAAGAAATTGAAGTGGCGAAGATAGGCACGAAGGATAATGCAGCTGACGCATTTACAAAGGTGGTTCCAGGTTTGAAGTTCAAGTATTGCATGGAGATACTTGGTGTCAGGATTAACTAGTCTAGTCACTAATACTAAGAGAAGATTTACATAGTGGTGGAAGGCAAGCGGGCAACAAGCTGCGCTGCTGTTGGGATTCAGAGATTCTATACTTAGTACTGTTAGTTAGTTAGTTAGTTAGTACTACCAGTACATTATTAGTACTGCCAGTATACTTAGTACTATTGGATAAATAGTTAGTACTGTTAGTTATATAGTTAGTACTGCTAAAGTGATATGCATGAGTTATATTAGGAATAAATATGCATGATCACTTGACGCGTTTTGTAAGCCCATTAGGGTTTTCCTTAGTGTATAAAAGGAACCCTACGACATAGTTAGAGATATAAGTTTTCATAGTTATTCTGTAACCTAGGCAGAATATTTGCAATCAATATATATTTAAAGTTTAGTATACATTGTTCTTCTTAGTATTACAAGTTAGATTCCGCATAACTTGTAGTATTCATAATCATAGTTTCTCATATAGTTAGTTTGAATTTCTTCAAGTTAACTAAGCCTTAACAAGCTAAGAAGATCTATTCTTTGGGACTCACAAGTGGTATCAGAGCTTGTGGAGGAAAACTCTGTTTTTTTTTTTTTATTTTTTTTTTTTTTTTTTAAGTAGAACTCATCAGATCTAAAACTCTACCAACAATACAGATGTCTGGTGAAGGTCCTGCACCTTAATGGCACCTAGTAGAAACTCCTCAAATGTGTCTTTGTAAAGCTTCTTATCCTCAAGATAGCTGATACACCTTTGGAGCATAAGGATGATAGCCAATATCTCACAAACCATCGATTATAGCATTTATGGCAAGTAATCATGAATGGTGATGAACCTGTACAAACAACAAAAGATGATAATGGTGTTGAAACTGAAGTACCTCCAAAGACTGCTCAAGCTATACTAGCAAGACAAAAAGAAAGAAAAGCTAAAAGCATTCTGCTTTTGTCTATTCCTGATGAGTATCAACTGAGATTTTATACAATCAAGAATGCCAAGTCTTTGTGGGCTGCTATCAAGAGTAGGTTTTGGTGGCAATGTTGAGTCTAAAAAGATGCAAAAGAATGTCTTGAAGCAACAATTTGAAAACTTTTCTGTATCTGACACAGAAGGCCTAGACAAAGCATATGATAGGTTTCAAAAACTTATCAGCCTACTAGAAGTTCATGGTGCTGCTGTTTCTAATGAAGATGAAAATCAGAAATTTTTAATAGCTCTACCTTCATCATGGAACAACATAGCTTTGATTATGAGGAGCAAAGAGGGTATAGATGAATTAGACATAGATGATCTATATAATAACCTAAAAGTGTTTGAAGCTGACATCAAAGGTTCATCTAGATCATCTTTAAACTCTCATAAATGGTTATATATATATATAAAATTTTGGCCTTTCTCTTGTAGAAGGACACTTGACAGTATTAATGAGGTTTAACTACTGCTAATTCGTGTTTTACTACTGCTGCCATAGTTTCAGGTTAAAGCTTTCATCATCTTTGTGATGATCTGATGTTCTCATTCTTTGCTAGTCAGTCAAATAGTCCACAACTGGATGATGAAGACCTAGAGCAGATTGATCATGATGATTTGGAAGAACTAGACCTTAAATGGCAGGTGGCCATGCTCTATATGAGGGTAAAGCGATTATATAAGAAGACTGGAAGGAAGTTAAACTTCAATAGCATGGAACCTGTAGGTTTTGACAAAACCAAGGTTGAATGCTTTAACTGTCATAGAAGAGGTCATTTTGCAAGGGAATGTAGAGCACCAAGAAATCAAGGGGACAGAAATGGAGATGCAAGGTATAGGAAGAGGGACAACAATAAAAGGACTGTACCAGTGGAGTCCTCTGATGCATTGGTCATACAGGAAAATGCTTTGATTGTTCACGATGGATTGGGATATGAATGGATTTATATAGCACAAGATGAACCAACTGAATTTGCTTTTATGGCCTACACTTCAGGATCTAACATAGAGGTACAATCTTGTTCTAAAAACTATGCTAAAACATATGAAAAACTTCAAAAACAGTTTGATGAACAGAGACAAACTCTTAATAAGGCTAATCTAGAAATTGTAGCTTATCAGTTAGGCCTAGAATCTATAGAAACACAATTAATTGTTCATCAGAAAAATGAAGTTGTCTGTGAGGAAAAGATTGCAGTATTAGAATTTGAAGTAAAAGACAAAGGTAATGCTATCACTAGACTTACAAATCAGTTAGATGAAACCTTAAGAGAAAAAGAAGATTTGAAAGCTAAACTAGAACAGTTTAAAACATCTTCTAAAAACTTAAATAAACTGATTAATAGTCAATTGAGTTCTAAAGATAAAACTGGTCTAGGATATTGAGATCAATTGAGTGAAAATGATTGTGAAGTGCTTACTAGTGTCTTTGATAGTCGTTCAAGTGATGGTGATGACAATCAAACAAATGATAGGTTTAAGAATGGTGATGGATATCATGCAGTTCCCCCTCCTCTTACTGGGAACTACATGCCACCATTAGCTGACTTATCTTTTGCGGGATTGGATGATTTTGTCTATAGGCCTACGCAACAAGACTAGTGCTTCAGTACATCTAAAATGTGAAGCAAGGTGTCATCTTAAAATTAGCAAAATTGTGTTAGAAATGCCTAGGTTGATTATGTGAGATCTTGTGTAGTTATTCCATTGTAGATTTGGTTGTGATGATGTTGATATATTCCAGTCTATGGATTCCACAAAACAACAATCATAACCTAGTTTTAAAAAGATGAGTTTTACTAATGCTAGGAATGAATTGTTGTAAAACTGATAATAAGCTGACAAGCCTACGATGGGGACACTAAAATCCTAAGTAGATAGAGAGTTGGAATGGGTAAGTTAACTTAAAAATTGGTGGGTTAGGTTTTGGGTTCCTTAGAAAACTTGTTTTGTCTGTGGATGTCACAATCATTTATAAAAGACTGTGATTTTCATGAAAAAGAGAATGTCGAAAAATAACCTGTCTTGATTGATAGGGTGAGAAAGGGTACTGGTCATAAGGAAGTTAGACCAATTTAGAACAACACTCAAAGAATAAATCATCAAAATAAATTTGTTCCAACTGTTGTCTTAACTAGGTCTAGAAGAATACCAGTTAGTACTGCCAAGCAGAGTGTTAATTCTGCTACCCCTAAAAATAGAGTGAATATTTTAAAATAAAAAATAAATACTTTTCCTAAGTCACATTTACCTATTAGAAGGCCTTTTTATAAATCAACAGTACTTAATACCAGGGTTTTAAAAGAAAAAGTTAATACTGATAGAGTAAATGGTGTTAATACTGCTGGGCAAACAGTAGTTAGTACTGTTAAGGGAAATGGGGTCACTGCTGTTAAGGCCTCATCTGGTTGTTTTTGGAGACCTAAAAAGACTGATTTAAACAATGGCTCTAAAGACAATAGTGGATCATAGATCTCAAAAAGAGTAAATTATATTGATCCATAAGGCAAACTCAAGTCAATAGTGGCTTGGGTCCCCAAGAGAAACTGACTCTCTTATTTTTGTGCAGGGGAATCCACAACAAGCTTTAAAGTATAAAGGAATGTTTGACAGTGGATGCTCCAGGCATATGACAGGGAACAAAGCCTTACTTACTGACTATTAAGATATTGATGGAGGTTTTGTTGCCTTTGGTGGAAGTACTAGAGGTGGTAAGATAACATGTATTGGTAAGATAAGAACTAATAAAATAGACTTTGAAGATGTGTTTTTTGTGAAGGAACTAAAGTTTAATCTTTTCTCTGTCTCATAAATGTGTGACAAGAAAAACAGTGTTCTTTTCACTGAAACTGAATGTCTTGTTTTGTCTCCTGACTTTAAGCTAATTGATGAAAGTCAAGTACTGCTTAGAGTCCCCAGGCAAAACAATATGTACAGCTTTGATTTAAAGAATGTTGTTCCTTCTGGAGATTTAACTTGTTTATTTGCAAAAGCCACAATTGATGAGTCTAAGCTATGGCATAGGAGGCTGGGTCATGTGAATTTTAAAACAATGAATAAACTTGTGAAGGGAAACCTTGTAAGAGGTCTTCCTTCAAAGACTTTTGAAAATGACCATACTTGTGTTGCTTGTCAGAAGGGAAAGCAACACAAAGCCTCCTGTAAGACCAAACATGTGAGCTCTATCAGCCAACCTTTATAACGGGCTGATGTCTCATGACTGTCATATTAATGATTTGTAACGTTTACTTCCTTACGGACTTCAAAAATTACTCTTGCCCGGAAAGATTGCAAAACCAATAATCGAGCTATGTTCCTTGTTTAAGTAAATCTGCTCTGCAACTTTGATGGAGGATGACATGTTGAAAGCTCAGATCAAGGTGGTCGATATTCTGTCCGATCTTGAGCTCATATATCCTCCTGCTCTCTTTGACATAATGGTTCACTTGGTTATCCATTTACCTCTAGAGGCTCTTGAAGGCGGGCCTATTCGCCCCCGGTGGATGTTTCCATTTGAAAGATACATGAAGAAGCTAAAAGGTTATGTACGAAATAAAGCTAAGCCGGAAGGTTCGATTGCGGAGGGTTATGTTGTAGAAAAAGAATTGACTTTCAGTTCTCATTATTTTCGGGATGTTACCACTAAATTTAATCATCTCGATTGTAATGTGGACCCCCTCCCCCAACGTGTCGGTTTCAGGTGTTTCGATCGGTATGTAAATCGATTGGTTTATGGTCATTTATTCGGTTTGATGCCCAAGAGTTAAAAAAAGTGAAATGGTATGTACTTCACAACAGTCCTGAGATCGACACGTACCGGTCCCAGTTCAAGAGGTACACGTTTTTTTATTTTGAAACTTCTTTTTCTTAACTTATCATTTCGACGACTTATTCTAATACCATGAACGTTTTTCAGCTTATTTCCTAACAAAGACATGCAAGAAGAATTCCCTGACTGGTTTGGATCGCATGTAAACTTAGACTTATTTTGTGTACTTAACTGTAAAAATAACAATATCATATTTTGTGTTCTCTATCTAATCCTATCTTCTTCATAGATCCATCAACGTCACGTAAACAATGACCAAAACCCAGAGGTTAGCACAACCAGCGAGTTATTCGCTTTGGCTAATGGACCATCATGGACTCCAATCTCAGTAAACTCTTGCGTAGTCGACGGTGTGAGGTATGTCGTGCACAGCCGCGATGAACGTCGCACAACTCAAAACAGCGGCATTTGTTCGCCTGGCCCTGACGGAGAAATGTATTATGGTCAGCTTCAAGAAATCATCGAGTTTAAGTATTTGTTGTTTAAAGTTGCGTTGTTCCGAGTTAAGTGGTTCGACACTAGCAACAAAGGACGTAAAGTCAACAAACTTGTCCTTAGAAACAACATGACACAAATCGACTGCAGTCGTGAGGCGTTTAAAGATGACCAATACATTCTCGTAACACAAGTCAAACAAGTCTTCTACCTTGAAGATAAGACCAAACCCCACTGGAAGGTCGTCGAACATGTTAATCATAAAAAGTTTTCCGACGGGGGTGTCATCGTGGTAGAGGACGATCCTGATATTATACATTTCGACAACTCATCTGATCTCCCACTTTCTACTAGTTTGAATGACTTAGATAATGCGACCTTGCATATAGATGGTCAATCAACGGAGGTTGACGCACCGCCAGATATCATTGATGTTGTTGACCAAGACGATGATATTACTGATGATGAAGACGCCCTTCCTCATGATTTAGCAGATTCTGATGATGAAGACCTCATCAATGTTGATGATGATGGTGTTGACAAAGTTTATTCTAGTGAAGAAGAAGATTGATCTTGAGTTGTAACTTGCAAAAGACACTTATATATTTGAATGAATGAATGAAATTGTTGTGGATTGTTTAAATGTGTATATTTATTTGGATATGTATTTATTTGGATTTGTGCATTCTTATATTATTTTGTTCATGAATTTCTATATGTTATGTTTAAATGTGTATATTTATTTGGATATATATGTATTTGGATTTGGGGGTCTATTGGGACTCAGGCTTAGCATAACCTTCAACTATTTTTGGCTAAAATGGACCATCCTTAATACATTTTAAGTAATAGGGTTCCATTCCCGCTAAGTAGCAAAGCATTCGCTTTTTCCACTTATTAAATTTTCCCGGCTCTAGTTTAGGAGCAATAGCAGCATAGCTACCTCCCTTTTTGTCAACTAGCTGGGGTACATCATTTACTGCAGCCATTTAAGGATCTAGGTTTTAAAAACTTAAGTAAATTAGTGTTAAGTAAGTTTTACAAACCTGAGGCTCTGATACCACTTGTTGTTCCCACTTAGTTAGTGAACAATAACTACAAAATTATCATTAACTAACTCATGGCTAGCAAGTAAAATAAACAATTTGTTCTTTGAAAAGATTTATGTATGTAAATATAACTAATAAGTAAAAGACACAAAAATAACTTTTCAACGTTTAACTCTTTTTATTAAGAATTATACCCCATTGTATGGGGAACTACACTGGGGATTGAATGACAATGTGTGTGTGTGTGTGTGTGTGTGATCTCCTCACTAATAACTTTGCATAAATCTAAAGTGTTATGCAAAGCTAACTACTATGCTAACCAACTGAGCTTGCTCAGGGACTTAGTAGATTTGGAGGAGTAGATGTGTGTTTGTGAAAGTTACGACTTTGAATGCACAAACTTAACATCTACTCCGTTACAAGAGTTCTATTTATACTACCTAGGTAGGGTCACACCCACATGGGTGATAAGCACTAATCCCAATTCTAATACGCTAGTACATTTGTACAGCTTTGTCTCTATTACAATTTCTATTCTAAGTATGGGACAGATGCTCTTTCTAAGTTCAGTCCTGACACTGAACTTGTCTTATACCCTCTTCAGGATAAGTTGACTTCAGAAGATAAGAGCTTGAATTATTTGCTTTCAAATTATCCCGCCTATTCTTCAGTCTCTTGTCTTCAGGGTCTTTTAGTTGTTGGAGATCGTATGGGGCTCAGTGAGTCTATTGCCACAACTCACTGAACCCATCACCTTCTTCTTTGGCTCAGGCTTCATTCACTGAGAACCGCCTCACTGAATGCTAGAGTCTTTCTTGTAGACTCAGGCTGAGCATCTTGAAGGTAACTCACTGAGCGACTATTCACTCAGTGACCTTGAATTGTTAAAGGATAATTACACTTAGGTTATTTTGTATTCAAATCCTAAGTGAAGAATCAGTGGGCAATGAAATTGGCCCAACATTTTTTATTCTACAAAAAGGGGGAGATTGTTGATAGAAATAATGCCTAAAAACGTTATTAATATTTTTCGACATCTCTACGTTTTGATAATCACAAAATGTAAAAAACGCTCAATGTAAAATTAAACGTAAACAAGTAATTAGTAGTAAATTTTCATTTCGAAAATTTAATTACTTAAAGGTATGAATAAACAAATGCTTAATGCATTTTATGATCAAAGGAATTTTTATTCAACCTCATATTTTTTATAAAATGTTACAAACATTTTTATAACTTTTACAAAACATTTTTTACATTTAAAATAAATATTTTATTCATAATAAATATTTTGAATTCAAATTTTCTACCTAAAAACGGCTAGAATTGTTCCAGAAAACACCTCCACTGGAAAAGACAAAAAAATGAGCGTCCAGGCCTGGGCGGCCCCCTTGGTGATAAGGGGGCTGGCCTAGGAGCTAAGGGGACCGGCTTGTCCAAAACGATCTCAGTTCTGCCTATAAATAGCAGACTGTTCCCCACTGATTTTCTCACATTTTGCACTCATTCTTTTCTGTCTAAAATCAGTTTATACTTCACCAACAATCCTTTGATCATTTAATCTTAAGCATTTGTTTTCAAGTGATTCAAGCTTAATTCCTCAAGTGCAAAAGAAGAATACTTATTATCATCAAGTCAAAAAGTATTATAGTTTAGTTTGTGTTCTCGTAACGTTGTTACGATTTTACCATATCTTGTAAATCATTTGTGTATATTGTATTGTCGTGTGTAATAGTTAGATCGAGGCGATCATAGAAAGTATAGTTAGATCGTGGTGATCATAGAAAGAAGAGTTATATTGGTGTGATCGTGTTAGTGTCTAGGTGAAGTGAAGTGAAGTAGTGTGGTTAGTATTTTAGTCCTCAAAATACAAAAGGTGTGATAGATTGGTTTTAGCTAGGATTATAACTCGACATTTGGCTTAGTGTCGAAAATCGGTGTAAGGTTAGTTGTGTACGATTTTCTCCGCCTAAAATAGGTTTTAGAAAGAAAAAAAACAATCTTTCAAGTTTGTATGTCTGAAAGCCTCACGCTTAAATTGCGATGGAGTATTGATGACTAAGTTAGTAGATTAAGCCGAATCGTGAGTTTGACGTTCATTAGATTTATAGTTATGATCGGTTGTTCAGTAAAGTATGATTTTATTATAAATACACATGTAATCTTTACATTGTAATAACAAAAATATAATCAATAATAGAATTCTTGTACTATTTTACACCTAGACACGTTGTATTGCATTTTTGAAAAGGTAAAAAGACGGAGGCGAAAATTACATATATGTGAACAATTACCCTTGTTATTCCTATATCATTCATGCAAACATCCTATATATCATGTGTATCACAAAATAATTTGGCCATCAATGACTAGACCATTGGCATACTTTAGACTCGCAATTATGGGAATCCCCAATTTAGATACCCAAAATTCTAAGGGTGCATATAGTTGGAGGGAAAACACTTTTGTTTTCACAAAATGTTTTCTGAAAAACAAGAAAAACAAAGATCGCGTTCAAATCATTGTTTTCCAACAAAATTCTCTACAAAACAAAAAACATGCGTTTTTCAACTTAATAAGGGAAACTATAAAACACATTTTATTTGTTTTCTTTGTAATTCCTCTTGTTTCTTAAGAATGGAAAAAAATATTACATGAATGCGTTTTTTATGTTTTGTGGAAACACAAAACTAAGAAATTTTTTCTCTAACTAAACGCAACCTAACATTTTCATGGTGGCCTACGCATGTGATGTGTTAGAAATAGGTATCAATCATACAACAAATTCTCAACTGAAATTTGAAGCTATATGAGTATACCAAACATCATTGCAATACTTAAAAAACTTTATAAATAGCAATTTTCAATTCTAAATCTATTTAAACCGTCTAAAGATAATTATAAGAATATAACATCTCTTTCAAATAAAACCTACAAGAAATAAAATCCTAAGATGAAGAGTTGTTAAAAAAAAGGGGTCAAAAAAGTAATTCAAATAATGTCATTAAAACATTAAGGTGTTGTTTGTTTATTAAGAGACTCTGAATCTGAATCTGACTCGCACATCTGAATCTGAATCTAAGGCGTAAATGTCTGAATCTGAATGAAATAATATTGTTTGTTTTTTGTATAAAAAAGTGTCTAAATGATATTAATATATAACAGTTTCATTCGTATGATACATAAATGATAATTAAACATTAAATTTAACAAATGAGTCATTGAACTAACACGACCTAGCAACATATAAATAAGTTGTGTTAAAACAAAACATTCAAAGATATTACATTCAAATATATATATGTCGCCTTTTAAATCTCGTAAATTACATCTATATTGTTGGTTATGATATATTCTCATGTTGTTAAACATTTCGTTTTTTTTAACTATCACTGCCTAATTTATTTATGATGATAAATTTGATGATAAAGGTCGAAAATATCTAAAATATATTTGAACATTGTCATGTAACAATTAAAAATATTTGAAGGAAAAAAATTCAATTGAATACTATTATATGCATGTGTATTATTTGATTTGAAAAAATTTAATTATATATTATGATATTAGTTGAAAGCGCGCTTCTTATGTTAGGTTGAGCATTTTTATATCATCTTATCTTTCATATTAATTTTTTTTTTTTTAAAAAAAATAGCGACATAATTCTTCTCTAAAAGTATTATTAATACGAAAGAAAAGACACGAGAAAATATATAATATAAAATAAAAAAAGGGAATCATAAGAAAAAAATAAAGTAAAAAAGCTAAAAGAAAGAAAGAAAAAAAGAAGTAAAAAGTTAAAACACATTAAGAGGTAGTAAGACACCCCCTCCTCATCTTGTTGGGTAAGAGGTTTCAGCCTCTGACCGCCTCTGAACGAAAATAAAAAATCAAACGCACTGAATGACCAAAATGTCTGACCGCGTCTAAATAAGACAGATTAAGAGGCTGTTAAGAGGTATTTTTTTAAAAACAAACACCACCTAAATTCCAAGATGGTCTTACATCTTAAATACATAGAACATAATATAGAGTAATATACTTGTATATATTAAAGCAAGTAGTGCTATAGGCTGACTTTTTACTCAGCATGTGTACAAAAAAGAGGATATAGATTGATTGTTACTATCGGTAGTCTTTGCCTGCCAAAAAATAGGTACCCATAAAAAGTACTAAAAAGATATTTTTGATGGGTACCCCTATTGGTATCCTTTTGGCCCACTTAATAGTGTCAAAAGGTACAAAAGATTTTTTTTACCTCTTTTTTTTTTACAGTGCAACGCAGTTTTTTATCAGTTTTTATTCCGTAATTTTTGACAGTTTCATACTTTTGACCTGTTAAACGTTATATTTTTCATTCCGTTTTCTCCGTGTCACAGTTTTATAACATATACAAAATTATAAAAATAAAATACCACTGAAAAAACGCAAAAAAACAGGGGGGTACAAATGGTGTTTCAGGGGGTACATATAACATAAGCCATTTTTGATTCCTTTTGTACCTACTGTTTATATTACAGCGCACTTTTTTATCAGTTTCTGTTCCGTAGTTTTTGACAGTTTAATACTTTTGACTTACCAAACTTTATAATTTTCGTTCTGAACTTTCCGTTTCACAATTTTATAATGTAAACAAAATTATAAAAATTAAAAAAAAATAAAAAACCGAAAAAAAACCAGAGGGAGTACAATTGGTGTTTTATGAGGAACTAATAACTTACCCCACAAAAAATGCAAGAAAAAGTACAGAAAGATTTAAAATATGTTTTTTTTCCTTCTAGTTTACAGTGCAACATATTTTTTTATCAGTTTTTATTTCATATTTTTTGTCAGTTTAATACTTTTGACTTGTTAAACTTTATGTTTAACGTTCCGCATTTTTCGTTTAACAGTTTTATAATATAAGCACAATTATAAAAATTAAAAAAATAAGAAAAAGTCAAAAAAATTCAAAAAACATGAGAGTACATATGGCTTTTTTTAAGGTATTTTATAAGGCTCATGTTATTTGTACCCCCTCTGAAAAGCCGTTTGTACCCCTCTAGTTTTTCCGGTTTTTTTTATTTTTATAATTTTGTTTATATTATAAAACAGTGAAACGCAGAATGCGGAACGAAAATTATAAAGTTTAACAGGTCAAAAGTATGAAACTGTCAAAAATTACGGAACAGAAACTGATAAAAAAACTGCGTTGCACTGTAAAAGAAGAGACAAAAAGACCAAAAAGTACGAAACATCCGTATTTTTTGTGAGACGAGGGTACCAATAGTAGCACCCATTTTATAACATCAGCCTATAGGAGTAGTATTTAGTCGACAAAGATGACAGCAGTTTCAGCAAACCACTTGTTTATTTTTAGGACCCTCAAAATCATTAAAAATGCAATTATTGCATAATAAAATCTTGAGTCTCTTGTTAGAACACCTCATCCCTCTCTCTTACTAAAAAAGAAACACACACACAAAACACAGTTTGTAAAGGTTTGTGTGTGAAGATGGCAGGAGGGTCTTTTGCACCATCAGGAGTCGCAAAAGATAGAGCAGAACAATATCAAGGCAAAGTTACAACTTATGTCATCATTGCTTGCCTTGTTGCTGCTGTTGGAGGCTCTATTTTTGGCTATGATATTGGAATTTCAGGTAATTCTATCCTCATTTCCTTACTATACAACTCTTAACATCGAATTTAATCCGAAACATGATCATGTATATAGACAATCACATAATGGATATATGATCTTGGGGATCAAGGTGTTTTTTGGTAATACATATTAAAAGGTTATATTTAATGCCAGTCAAATAATTTTATAAAGAACACAACGAAATTTTATGAAATTTTATTTAAAATGGGTCGAATTTTACACCTCTTGAATTGTTGATCATAAAAGTTGGAATTGTATTGTATAAAAACAATGGTATGAAACTATCTGCTTTTCTATATGTAAAAAGTGTGTGAAAGGATATTCATTCAACATAAAGCTAAAGAACCTTTTATAGATGTCGTGTAAAGCAAAACAAGATAGCATGGACCAGTTAGTGGGCCCCACCTCGTTTATTATTGGCAGCTTAGGTTTATACTGTAACTCCTAACTTATCGTGAAGCTCACCAACATTGCTTATGTAAAATAAATTATGCGTTTTGAAAACGGATAATCATATAATCAGTTTTTACAAAATGTGATTATGAAATATAGTGTTTGGATTTGATTATATTGTTTGATATCGCAAAAAATAAGATAATCAGTTTTTATAGTGTTTAGCAAATTTGATTATTGTGTGACTTAATGCGTAAAATTACAAAAATGGACATTTACCTACCACAAAATAAGCCACATGAAAAATAAATTAAAGGGCAATATAGATATTAAAAGCATTCAATTTGTGGGCCATATGAAAAACTACTTTTGCGTTTTGAAAAAGCACCTCAATCTCAGATTATTGAAAACGTGGTTTTCTTTCTATCAAAACGTAAATAATCACTTATTTTGAAAAAGTTCCCAAACACTAAAAATTGCTTATTCACGTTTTATAAACGTGATAAGTTGATAATTTACATAATAACGCAAATCAAAAACACCTTAATCTCAAACGAGTTATATAGTTGAAATAGAACGCTTTAAAAAAATATCCTTCTTATGAAAAGATATGAATTTTTTTGGTTACTTATGTAATGAAACAATACATTACTTGTTTAATACAAAATTAGAAAAAGTTTTGAATAGTTTGCAGTCGTGACAGAAACCATTCCAACCCGTTTTGACCCGTTAAGTAGACCATCTCGCCAACTCTAATCACTAATATATTGCTAATGATGATTTCATAAACCAGGAGGGGTGACATCAATGGATGCATTCCTTAAAAAATTCTTTCCACATGTATATGAAAAGAAGAAGCATTCGCATGAAAGCAACTATTGCAAGTTCAATGACCAAGGGCTAGCAGCATTTACCTCATCTCTATATCTGGCTGGTTTGGTTGCATCACTTTTTGCATCACCTGTGACGCGCAACTATGGGCGCCGAATTAGTATAATATGTGGTGGAATCAGTTTTCTTGTGGGTGCGGCCCTAAATGCTGCCGCAGTTAACTTTGCTATGCTTCTTTGTGGGCGGATTATGCTTGGTGTTGGCATTGGCTTTGGTAATCAGGTATTTTCCTATAACTTAAGTTTTACTGTAACTATGAGTACAAAAACTATACTAACAGTAATCTATTATAGTCTAAAAATATGTACATTAAGATCTAACACAATCTAGGATATGTTATAAGTACTTAATACTTTGAATGCCACAAATTATTATTTTGGTGATAAATAATAAATTTATTTGTGTATGATCTTGCCATTGCCTCTTGCTCATTTTGACTATAAATAGATAACATTAATTGGCATTCTTGACTCCAACACAATCTGGGATATGTTATAAGTACTTAATAACTTTATTGGTGATAAATAATAAATTGAATAACTCAATTTTAAGCATAACTTTCCACAATTTTGACTATAAATAGATAACATTAATAGCATTCTTGACTTTTTTCTTATTTCTGATCTATGATGATGTAATAAATGTAGGAAGGACATTTCATTGAATTAAAGAGTAATAAATCCAATTTGAGATTTATTTAATGGGTAACACCTCTTATCTTATCTCTTATATAAGAGACGCCTAAAAAGTAAAAAAATAATGTTAGAAAAACTCAATTGAATTAATGAGAGTGTAATACTATGCATACGTAGCAAAATAGAGCATTTTTATTGGTTAAGAATTAAATAATCAAATGTACAATCACATAAAACACAACATTCATTTGAACATGAGAGGATCCTTATCCTTGTTAAATTCTAAATAAATTATATGAACTTAAGTATAGTTATCAGTTTGCATGTTCTAAAATAACTTTATGAATTTAATAAACACCCCTACACTTTATACCCCATATAATTTATATTTTATAAAAAAATACAACATATATGTCGTTGTTATTTACAAATATTATTATTATAAATATATATTAAATTAATGTATTTGCACGGAATTGTAAATATAAAAAAACATGAGTTGCGTTGACATATAAATGACTACACGATATTTTTTACACACGACTCATTGTATTCCTATTTATAAGATTTATTAAGAATATTCAGAAGAGAATTTTTTTTAACTATTCACGTTCAATAATGACTCATATTATTCATTTTTATAAATGTAACCCGCACACAGTTTTCGAAATTAAATACGGTTTAAATTATCATAAACATGAATAGAAATATCAAAATGAAGACCAAACCTCACGAGTTATTGTGAGATGAAAATAAATAAACGAAATTGTACATATAGCAAAAACACGTATTTTTTCAAGAGTCATCTTGTCCTATTAAACACACATAATGTCTAGAACATGATATTTTAGTGAAATTAAAACAAGGTCAACCTAAACATCATGCCACTTTAACAAAGTCAAATCTTTCGCGCAACAAAAATCTATTCAAAATATTAATCGGTATTACCACATATTACAAAAAATTCACTAAAAACTCATGTGTACACGGGTATTATAACTATATAAGTATTAAAAATTTAATATAATTTTATCGAAAAATCTTAAACATTACTAAAGCACGGATCTATAAATTGTTACTAAAATATTATTACTTGTTATACTATCTATCGTAACACATCATACTAAAACTTGTATCGTACTAGTGACTTTAACAAATTTAGGTAAAAAGGATTGAAGTGAAGGTCAAACATGTTAGAAATTTGAATAAAGTCTAAGCAAAGGGTTTTCAACTGCTTTATTCGAGAAAAGTGGATGATGATTATAATAATAGGACCCATTTTGCTGTCTACAGAGCTTATGATATATAAAAAGATTCTACAAAGTTGCATTTTAGCGAAGTCAAGATTTTCAAATGTATATAACAACAAAATTGCTATTATGTGAAGGCAATACCACTCTATTTATCCGAAATGGCCCCAACCCATCTCAGAGGAGGACTAAACATGATGTTCCAACTAGCAACCACTCTCGGAATCTTCTCAGCAAACATGATCAACTATGGAACCAGTAAACTCGACCGATGGGGATGGCGGCTCTCTCTTGGTCTGGCCGCTGCACCAGCACTTTTAATGACAGTTGGTGGTATACTCCTTCCAGAAACACCAAACAGCTTAATTGAACAAGGATCAAAAGAAAAAGGAAGGAAAGTTCTAGAAAGAATCCGCGGTACTCAAAATGTAGATGCCGAATTTGCAGACATGGTTGACGCGAGTGAGTTGGCTAACTCGATCAAGCATCCTTTTAGGAATATTCTGAAAAAGAATAACAGACCACAGTTAGTGATGGCAATTTTTATGCCAACGTTTCAAATCCTTACTGGGATTAATTCTATCTTATTTTATGCCCCGGTTCTATTTCAAAGTATGGGTTTTAAAGGGAACGCATCTTTATACTCGTCTGCTTTGACTGGAGCAGTTCTATGTCTTTCTACTTTGGTGTCTATAGCAACAGTTGATAAATTGGGCCGAAGAGTGCTGCTGATTGGTGGAGGCATTCAAATGATCATTTGTCAGGTTAGCTTGAAAAAAGTTGTGAATAAAATATTGCTTACTGCATTCTTATAAGCAGACTTCATCTATTTGCCTAAGTTGATAGAACTTTACTCCCATTTCACATTATTATGCCATTTTTCGTAAGTCGTCAATTTAGTCCATCTACCTACTAAATTAACAAATGTTGTGCTTTGAAACAGGTCATTGTGGGCATAATATTAGGACTTAAATTTGGCAATGATCAAGAACTCTCACAAACCTATTCAGTCGTGGTGGTGGTTTTCATTTGTCTATTTGTCGCAGCATTTGGGTGGTCATGGGGCCCACTGGGTTGGACAGTGCCAAGCGAGATATTCCCATTAGAAACACGGTCAGCAGGCCAAAGCATTACAGTTGCAGTCAACTTATTTTTCACTTTTATCATTGCACAGTCTTTCCTGTCCCTCCTTTGTGGATTAAAGTTTGGATTATTCTTGTTCTTTGCTGGATGGATTACTATAATGACAATTTTCGTATATGTTTTCTTACCGGAAACAAAAGGAGTTCCTATTGAAGAGATGATGTTATTATGGCAAAGACATTGGTTTTGGAAGAAGATCGTATCGGGAAATCCGGAAGAAGATGAAAGTTATGAGAGACAGAAAAATTCATTAGTATTGCCTCAACAAGCTCACTGACAAATGATGAGCACATATTGTATTATACATTCAAATTATAATCTTTTTTTTTTCTTTCTAGAAGTTTGTTAAATTTAGATAATCTGAAGGAAGCAATGGCTAGAAACATAGTTAGTTTGAGCCACTAAAATCTCAAAGCTTTTCTTGCTTAGGGAAAGAATGCGCACTACAATAAGTATAGCAAAATTCCTTTGATCCTATATTCCAGTTCAATCAATCTGTTTGGATTCACAATATATAATCTAGTTTATATTAAGTCAATATCGCAGATTTAATATCATTTTGCTGCCCTTTTGAATGCCAATGATGAACTGAAGTCTGAAGACAATAGGTTATTCTATCACCTTAGAGGACAACAGTGGTTTCTTGCGTGTTCTTGAGCCGGAAAGAAATTATTTTATGACGTTACTGTTCTCTAGTTGGATAACTTTGTTACAGTCATGTCATTCCTATGTCAATTAGCAAGAATGGTGGTAACAAAAGCTTGAATGGCATATAGTCAGACATCACTTTTGGGATTCCAACATCCTTATTACAAGGTAACTACAGACAACACAGTTAAAGCCCATTAGGACACCTCAAAGAGATTGGTAACTGGATCATTATCATGAAGTCTTGCAACAAATGGTGCATTTGTGGAGTTAATTAAGCAATGTATATTGTTTAATGAGATCACATGGCCCATTAAGGTTTGTAATATCCTTTGTGGCATATACCCCTTAGCATTATGTCGCAGCTTTCAGTATGTGTCATTGTGCTGAAATAGGGTACCGTAATATAAAGGAACCTATTTTCAGTAGGAAAGTCGCAAGGAAAGCCGGTATCTGACCCCGATTTGACCTATAGTTAATGTTATACGATAGGTTTTTAAATTCAGTTTTTATAAAGATTGTTCTTTTATTACTACATTCGTCCAAAAATAAATGTCTCATTTGACTTTTAAGAGTCAAACTCAACTTTGACCTTATTTTTTTATATAATACTTGATGCAAAATATATGAATGATTTGGGTTTTAAGTGTATTTTTAATTGGTATAATTTCATTAAGTATTATATTACAAAAAAAATATATTTAAAGTCAAACATGAAACAATTTAACTTTGAAAAGTCAAATTGGACATTTATTTTGGGACGGATGGAATAGCATTCAAGAAGGAATCATATATTTAGGAAGTACCGATAACATTTTACTTAGTAAT
>BQNB010128085.1:0-19337 GCA_026074375.1 Tanacetum coccineum | reverse complement strand
AACGAATAAGATATAAGGTTTATAAAACCTTATGCACTATTTTTTATACTTATGCACTATTTTTATGAAATCAATCAAATTATTTATATAATGTAATTATATAAATATATAAAGGTCTTAAAACAATTATTATTTATAAACGATCAATTGTTGGACAAGTATAACATTTTTACAATCACAAATACATGGACATGTATTTTACAAAGTACAAATTTATATTGTTTAATATTATAAATTAAACAAACATGTTTAGGTGGTGATGTAACTATATGAATTATATGTTGTGCTAGTTATTCAAATTATATAGTACTCATACAACCTATACTTAATTAGGTTGCATTCGGACTATACGTGATGATTTTCACAATATTTGATTTAAATAATCAATTCATTCACCAGATGTGAGTTCATAGCCCCATTAATATAATACGATTACTATTGGTAGAAATATTACGATATTTGATGATGCGTCATTTTATACACTTTTTCAGGGTCCCCTAAATCGTGCATGTATGCCCAAAATAGGTACTTAATCGTTCCTTTTCAGGTATTTCTCATTTGGAAGACATTTAGAAGAATTACACGTGACTTGGGCTCATTTGGAGAAGAAACGGACAAGACTACGGACCTACACCAACATCAATCAAAATAATGTTCTCAGCAGCTGGAGGCGTCACCAATATAACGCGACGCCGTCACAACGAAGACCAAGACGACGTCACTGGATCTCACGACGGCGTCAGAGTACACGACCCAGCCCATTATCTAGAATATTCTCTATCATGACGGCGTCACGACTAAAACGCGATGCCGTCACATCGATTTTCCTATATATACAAACCCGAATTTAGGGTTTTGAGTGTGTAACTTTAGAATAAAAAGAGGGTACAAACCCTAGTTCGTTTAGCAACTGTTAGGGACGATTTTAGGGCCTAAAAACCAATTGTACTTCCTCCAACTCACGTTTTAATCAAGTAAGGTTTATTTAATCATTTAATATGTCTATGTGTTGTTTGATTCATCTATGTTCTTGCTTTATTAACATGCTAGGCTAAGCCTCCTATTGTGTTTATTTATGATTGTATAAAACCTTGAATGTAGATCTTAGTGGTGTTTCTTCTTGTGATGGATGTGCATGTTAGGTCTTAGAAAACCATCTTTTGTTTGTATCGCTGTTGATATGTCTAGGAAAACATGATTGTGTAGAAAAGATACCATCGGGTAACAGTCTTTATACTACCTTTCCCTCTAATATGGTTGATCCACTCATAATATATTTCACATGCACTTAGTGTACCCCTAGGGGCCTTGTAATAGTCTTCATACTACCTTACTTGTGCGTTGCTATAGCAGAATACTAAGTAGATGGCGGGTTCGTGTAATTCATTCATGACTTAGGAAATAATTACACAGATCATCACAAGGGTGTCAAGGCAACAACACTAGAAGAAGCAATCTAGGGAGTAATACATGATTAAATAAACACAATCTTTTATCTTATTGTTATCACCAGTAGCGTAGACATTATTTAGTTTAATAGCTAAAAACAAACCTCTCTAATATATAATTTTACCTGCTTTTATAAAACATAAAAATAAAAAAATAATCTTCCCTCAACCGTTAGAATTCTGTTAGACCGTAATCAAGCCTTTCCAATCTATTCCTCGAGTGAACGATAACAACCCCCTAGTCTTGCCTATACTACTACTACAACAATTAGGTGCTCTGCCTAGGGAGTTGTAAAACTTCGTGTAGAAGTCCTACGACGATCGCACATTAAGTTTTTGGCGCCGCTGCCGGGGAACAGTTAGGTTTTGATCATAGTTTAGCTTAGTTCTACTCGCTTGAATCCTTTCAAATGAGAATTTAATTTCCGCATATTAGCTTTCTTGTAGTCTATCGTTTCTTTGTGCTATCTGTTTTTTAACCCATTCTCGTCAACCACCATGGGAGATGAGAATCATATCCGTACTCTAGGAGACTACTCCAAACCAAGCCACGAGGGCTATATGAATACCATCGAGCTCCCCGTAGGGAACAACGTGGTACCTTTTCGATCCGACACCATCCGGTTGGTGCAAAACGGATGCTCATTCCACGAACTTTGGTTCGAGGATCCAAAACAACACCTCAAGGATTTCCTTAAACTTGTGGACTCACTTGACCTTGACGGTGAAAATAGGGAAAGAATGTGCCTGGGTTTATTTCAATTTTCCCTACGCGATCAAGCTAGCAATTGGCTTGAACGCCTTCCAACAGGATCTGTAACATCATGGGAGGATCTTACTACCCTATTCCTTGCTCAATTCTTTCCACCGGGAAGGACCGTAAAACTCCACAACGATATCCTGATGTTCCAACAACATCATGGAGAATCTTTATCTGAAGCATAGACTCGTTTCAAGGACTTACTCCAAAAAGTCCCTCATCGTGGCATAGACCTTTGGCTCCAAGTCCAAATTTTTTATGACCATGTCAATCCTGTCACAAGACGAACCATTGACTAATCGGTCGGTGGTAAGCTTCGTGACATCAACGTCGAAGAATCCTGGGCATTATTAGAGTACCTCGCCCTCTATGACAACGAAAGTTGGAACAACCCAAGGGATTTCGCTAAGCCGGTCAAGACAATCGCATTGCCTCAAGATGTCCCGAGTACATCTGACCGCCGTCTAATCAAGCTCGAAAATCAAGTTCAACGCTTGATGGAGCTCATCTTGCTCTGACACAACATACCTTAGTTAAAAAATTCACTACCTCATGTGAGATCTGCAGTGGTCCCCACGACACTTAGTATTGCATGGAAGATCCCGAACAAGCCTTTGTTGAATACGCATCCTCGCGTACCGATAAAGCGGGAGGTAAGTGGTAAACCTTCAAGCCCGAGCAAAACAATCTTGGTGAAACCTATAATCCGTCATGGAAAAGTCACCCGAACCTTTCCAAAACAATTTTTCAAACCCACCTAACCGGTTCCAACCCAACGGTTTGGTCCCGAACCGTTCCTTCAACAACCGTCCTCAAAATTTTAACAACCAATCAAATATAGAAGGACTGGTTTTCGAATTCATGGCATCTCAAGACGCCTGATTGTCCAAGTTTGAAGCCGATTTCAAACGACAACAAGGTGAGATGATCAACAAAATAGACATCGTGTTGAAAGCTCTGATCAAATAGCGGGCACATTACCTAGCGATACGGTTAAGAACCCAAAACTAGGGACTTATCCAGTTTCGTCTGCTCGTTCTTACCCAACAATAGATCCGCAATGCTCATCCCACATCCATAGCTTAATCAACGCCATCCCAATCCACCCCAAGCAGCCTGAAGAATCCCACGATAATGAGCCTGGCGTAGGAGATGAAGCAAAAGGCAGCCTTGGAAACATCAACTCTAACCCACACCCACAACCTGATCTATTAGCTTCTATCGCCACAAAACAAGTACGAAAGCTGAATTTGATGCTTGAGTCGCTCGGATTGGTTCCCTAATCCTGTTGGGAATTATATTTGAGTTGATAAGACAAAACATATGAAAGATGAAGGACTTAAAAGACAAAGGATGAATTCTTCAAAAGATGGAAGATTACAGAAGATTTCCAAGAAGATAATTGTAAAAATTAGGAAGATTTAGTTGTTTCCTAATACTTATCCTTTGCAAACCTAATATCTCTAGTATATAAAGAGATATAGGTTGTATAGTTTTCTGTGTGTCAAGATGTAAACACCAGGAAAAGTCCTCTAAATAAACGTCTAGGGTTTGGTAGTTTTAGCCTCAATGATCTTTGATTCCTTGTTATAGTTTAGATAACACATTCTACCATTGATCAAGGTAGAATTAGGGCTTGTAGTAGTCATGTATCGTTGTGAAGATAATGATGAAAAACCTTGTTAGAGTAACATTGTTCTTGTGCTAATTCCGCTATGCATATGTTTATGTTCAATGTTATTATTATCCTAGATAAAGTTCTAAACAAACTGAGCTTAAACGATCATATGGTTTCCACAATTGGTATCAAAGCCTGGTGGCTCGTGATATCTAGGATCTACAAGGTTTTTGGTATTGTGTTCTTGATGAAAAAGAAGAGCCAAATCTGTTTTAGCGATTTGGTGTGATTTTGGTAAAGTTAGGGTTTTTGCGACACTTTAAAGTGTCGTCTTTATACTAAAAAAAAGATGACTATGATTATTTTTGGTGCAAGTCGTGTTGGTGAAAACTAGGGTTTTTCATTAAACCCTAATCTGGTAATGAAGATTGATTCATCCTTGGTTCCAAGAAGTAGCGAGTAAGATTGGTTTGTGAACAAAAGAACGAGCAGCAGGGTTTGATGATCAGCTAATCGTTTCTTGGTGTTAAGAAGAATCTGCTAAAAACCCTAATTATCTAAGGTTTGGTCGTTTATTGGTATGAAGAAAAAGGCAGCAGGATTTTGATCTTGATTCGAGTTTGTACTGCTCACATTGATTATTAAAGCTGATTAGGCTTGAAGGTATGTTAGTGCTGCTTATGTACATGTTTCTGCTGTCAATGAAGATAAGAAAGGTTAATATTGCCAATGAACACTTAGTACTGCTAATAGAAGTGAATACTTCCAGTATAAATTTAGTACTGCTCGTTGAAAGTTTATACTGCTAGTTGGATATTAGTACTGCTAGGATTACAAGTTAATATTGCTGCTTATGTGAACTTACTACTGCCAATGCAACTTAATGCTGCTACAAGAACAAGTTAATACTGCTAGCCTTATCTTTGAAGGTTAGTGCTGCTGCTTATCATTATTAGTGCTGCTTATGTAAGTTAGTGCGGCCATGAGACATTAATACTGCCAGCTCATAGTTTGTACTGCTATTGAAAGCAGTTAATACTGGTAGCTTTAGCAGATATCAGATAACACACATGTTGAATCTCATATTGAACAGATGCTTCGTTTAAGGGGAAGCTAACATATTGATTTGGTTTAAATGTTCTTAAACATTTAAAAGGTTTGTATTTCTAGATTAATTGGTTACGAAGAATATTGTTTATCACTTATTTAGAGTTGAAGTGGAGTTTTACAGGTTTGTGTTTTATCATATCTCAAATGGCTTACAACATTTGGAGGTAACTTGTTCGTGCTTAGAAACGATGTGACAAAGACTTGTCAAAATCTAGCAAAGGTGTGTGATTTCTCTTATGGTGCTCAATGCTCACATTTGCTATCACTTTGGTCTGGTGTCTCATAGAAGATGAGGATAATTGTCAAGAGATTGCGGTCTACTTATATTTCATAGATTTATTTATAAGTTTGACGTCACGTGGATAGTACAAGATATAAGACACAAGTTTGGGTTGTTCTACTTCGGCATCAAATTGGTAATACTTGGTTTTCTTCATCAGTAATCATTACATAGAGCCTACATTCAAGAAATGGTAAACATATGGGTTTCAGGGGAAGCTTAATGTTTAAATGTTTAACCATTTACATGTATCATCGAGGTGAAGGTTTTTACTACTGTTAGTTATTATTACTACTGCTAGTTTAAGTTTCTACTACTCAAGTTCATTTTTCTTATTGTGCTTAATGGTGGGTAATTTAAAAAGTTAGAAGGCTTAGATTAGAAGTGTGATATTGGTTTGTAGTGGTCAAGATAAAGTTGCTTACATTCATAAGTCCCCTATTTGATTATGAAAAAAATGGGAAAAAGATTTACAAAGAAGATGTGCAACTTACAGATCCTTGGTGGAATTACATAGATCCTTATTCTTTCATATATATATTAGCTTCAGGGGAAGTTCGTGCTTATTTTGGTTTTGTCATTATCAACTAGGGGAAGATTGTTGGGAATTATATTTGAGTTGATAAGACAAAACATATGAAAGATGAAGGACTTAAAAGACAAAGGAGGAATTCTTCAAAAGATGGAAGATTACAGAAGATTTCCTAGAAGATAATTGTAAAAATTAGGAAGATTTAGTTGTTTCCTAATACTTATCCTTTGTAAACCTAATATCTCTAGTATATAAAGAGATATAGGTCGTATAGTTTTCTGTGTGTCAAGATGTAAAACACAGAAAAGTGTGTGTGTGTCTAGGCGTCAAGTCCTCTAAGTGGACGCCTAGAATTTGTGTGTTTCAGCCTCAAGGATCTTTGATTCCTTGTTATAGTTTAGATAACACGTTCTACCATTGATCAAGGTAGAATTGGGGCTTGTAGTAGTCATGTATCGTAGTGAATATAATGATGAAAAACCTCGTTAGAGTAACATTGTTCTTGTGCTAATTCCGCTATGCATATGTTTATGTTCAATGTTATTATTATCCTAGATAAAGTTTTAAACAAACTGAGCTTAAACAATCATATGGTTTCCACAATTAATATCAGAGCCTGGTGGTTCATGATATCTAGGATCTACAAGGTTTTTGGTATTGTGTTCTTGATGAAAAAGAAGAGACAAATCTGTTTTGGCGATTTGGTGTGATTTTGGTAAAGTTAGGGTTTTTGCGACACTTTAAAGTGTCGTCTTTATACTTAAAAAAAATATGACTATGATTATTTTTGGTGCAAGTCGTGTTGGTGAAAACTAGGGTTTTTCATTAAACCCTAATCTGGTCATGAAGATTGATTCATCCTTTGTTCCAAGAAGTAGCGGGTACGATTAGTTTGTGAACAAAAGAACGAGCAACAGGGTTTAACGATGAGCTAATCGTTTCTTAGTGTTAAGAAGAAGCTGCTGTAAACCCTAATTATCTAAGGTTAGGTCGTTTATTGGTATGAAGAAAAAGGCAGAAGGATTTTGATCTTGATTCGAGTTTGTACTGCTCACATTGATTATTAACGCTGATTGGGCTTGAAGGTATGTTAGTGCTGCTTATGTACATGTTTCTGCTGGCAATGAAGATAAGAAAGGTTAATACTGCCAATGAACACTTAGTACTGTTAATAGAAGTTAATACTGCCAGTATAAATTTAGTACTGCTCGTTAAAAGTTTATACTGCCAGTTGGATATTAGTACTGCTAGGATTACAAGTTAATACTGCTGCTTATGTGAACTTAATACTGCCAATGCAACTTAATGCTGCTACAAGACCGAGTTAATACTGCTAGCCTTATCTTTGAAGGTTAGTGCTGCTGCTTATGATTATTAGTGCTGCTTATGTAAGTTAGTGCGGCCAGGAGACATTAATACTGCCAGTTCATAGTTTGTAATGCTATTGAAAGCAGTTAATACTGGTAGCTTTAGCAGATATCGGATAACACACATGTTGAATCTCAGATTGAACAGATACTTCGTTTAAGGGGAAGCTAACAGATTGATTTGGTTTAAATGTTCTTAAACGTTTAAAAGGCTTGTATTTCTAGATTAATTGGTTACGAAGAATATTGTTTATCACTTATTTGGAGTTGAAGTGGAGTTTCACAGGTTTGTGTTTTATCATATCTCAAATGGCTTACAACATTTGGAGGTAACTTGTTCGTGCTTAGAAACGATGTGACGAAGACTTGACAAATCTAGCAAAGGTGTGTGATCTAACTTATGGTGCTCAATGCTCACATTTGCTATCACTTTGGTTATGTGTCTCATAGAAGATGAGGATTTTGGATAATTGTTAAGAGATTGCGGTCTACTTATATTTCACAGATTTATTTATAATTTTGACGTCACGTAGATAGTACAAGATATAAGACACAAGTTTGGGTTGTTCTACTTTAGCATCAAATTGGTAATACTTAGTTTTCTTCATTAGTAATCATTACATAGAGCATACATTCAATAAATAGTTAACATATGGGTTTCAGGGGAAGCTTAATGTTTAAATGTTTAACCATTTACATGTATCATCGAGGTGAAGGTTTTTACTACTGTTAGTTATTATTACTACTGCTAGTTTAAGTTTCTACTGCTCAAGTTCATTTTTCTTATTGTGCTTAATGGTGGGTAATTTGAGAAGTTAGAAGGTTTGGATTAGAAGTGTGATATTGGTTTGTAGTAGTCAAGATAAAGTTGCTTACATTCATAAGTCCCCTATATGATTATGACAAAAAAGGGAAGAAGATTTACAAATAGAATATATGCAACTTGCAATCCTTTGGTGGAAATAATTCTGCGTAGATCCTTCTTTCATTCATATATATTTAGCTTCAGGGGAAGTATACTTATTTTTAGTTTTGTCTTTATCCATCTAGGAAAGATTGTTGGGAATCTATTTGAGTTGATAGACAAAACACTATGAAGATGAAGGACTTAAAGACAAAGAGGTTTTCTTTCATTCAAATGTGAAAGAATTACAGAAGATTTCTAGAAGATAATTATAAAAATTAGAAAGATTTAGTTGTTTCCTAATACTTATCCTTTGTAAACCTAATATCTCTAGTATATAAAGAGATATAGGTCGTATAGTTTTCTGTGTGTCAAGATGTAAACACCATGAAAAGTGTGTGTGTGTATGTTTAGGCGTTAAGTCCTCTAAATAGACGCCTAGGGTTTGGTAGTTTTAGCCTCAAGGATCTTTGATTCCTTGTTATATTTTAGATAACACGTTCTACCATTGATCAAGGTAGAATTAGGGCTTGTAGTAGTCATGTATCATAGTGAATATAATGATGAAAAACCTTGTTAGAGTAACATGTTCTTGTGCCTAATTCGTATGGATATTGTTTATGTTCAATGTTATTATTATCCTAGATAAAGTTCTAAACAAACTGAGCTTAAACGATCATATAGTTTCCACTAATCCTCCAATACAAAATTTGTCTGCACTAAAGAGGATGATGGATAAGTAATGTTCATCGAGATTGTGACAACCATGACTTGAGCAGGTTAGTCAAACCGTTAGTGTTGACTTATGTATTTGTTTCAATGTATGGGTTATGTGTTATTTGTGCTAATATGTGTTTATGTGGGATATGTGAGATTGGATAATCAATCCATTGAGCGTGATCGTCTCAATGGGATTGGATTTGTGTTGGATTTTGTCGAGTTAATTTCGTTCACTTTTGGTGACAAGGAAATGATTTCGGTGATTGAAGCGGTTTCGCGTTAATTGTGTAAGTAATTATATGTATACGTATTTATGTGTTAGTAATGTTAGGTATGAATAGGTGTTAGTAGTTAGAATAAGAATGAAATGTGAATTTCTATTTTTAGAAAGTTAGGTTAAAATAAAAATGAAAAGTTATTTATTTTAAAAGTTTAGTAAATTGCGTTTACGCAAAAAGGTATACTCAAATAAGCTTAAGTTTTTATAAAAATTAAGATAATGCAAAATAATTAAGTAATTAAAAAATAAATAATAAAAATATCTATATATATATATTATATATATTTTATATATATATATATATATATATATATATATATATATATATTTATATATATATATTAAAGGGGAAATCGGCCAAAAAGAAAGGAAGGAAATTCAATCTTTCTCAATTGATTTGGTAAAGATCATCTATCCTAAACCATTTTTGTAACCTTATTGAATCCAAAACCTTTCTCCCCTTGTTTTTATTGTCCCAGCCGAATTTTATCAAAGGAGGAAGAAGAAAAATATTAATTTTTCAAGTTTGGTGATTTTTGTGTTCAAGATTCAAAGATTTAAGGTATAAATTACAATCCTTTGAGTTAATTACCATTAAAAATATGTAATTATTATTATGATTGGATAATTAGGTTTTATAACATCTGTAATTAATGATATAATAAACATGTTATAATGATTAAGGTTTAATTAAGATCATATGGGTGTATTCGTTAGGGTTTGGATCGCGTTAAAACATGATTTAGATTAGGACAGAATTTAGGGCTGTGTTGTTCGGCTGTTATCTCAATGATGGTAATAGCTTTTGTCAAGTTTCCGGTGTCTATAACGTAGCTCAGAGAGTCTAGTTTTCAGAACATCTGGCCTCGAAGGTTTTTAAGGTCGGGAAGTCATTTAAACGCTGGTTGTAAGAAAAGTTGTCAAAGCAGTAAATACGGGTCAGATTTAGGTCAGATTACGAGGTATAAAATCCCACACTTAAAATTCAAATTTAGCTTAGCCCTTCTACAGGAGTTTAGTTCTATGTGTCTATTATAAATCCCCCAAAGGAGAGCTTCTAATTTGGAGTCTAAGTATGATTTTTAAGTCCAAACTTTTTAGTGTGCAATCATATCCGAATTATGACTGTTTTGAAGTATGATTTTCTAGGAGTACTTGTGATGTAAATGATCTGGGATTCATGAGGTAGTTAATATACTCATAAATGAACATAGGTGATTTTTGGTATGAATTATGGAGGTCAGTAAGTAGAGGTTTTGAGTACGTTAAGTCACGTTAAAATTCTGCAGTTTTGAACAAATTGTGACTAACTAGTGAAACTTGTTAATGAAGTGGTTTAAGTTGGGTATGGTGTTGGGGTGACCCATGGGGTTAATAAAACACCTTAGACGTCCTCCAATATGTTGTTACATGTGCATTAGCGTTTGGTTAGTAGCCGTGTATCACGACGTTATTTTGTTGTTATAGATTTGTGTAGGTTGTTTTATGAAGCTTATTGTATGGAATCTTTTGGAAGCTAAGACTAAGGTGAGTTTCATAGCCCCTTTTTCTCATGTTATTTTGGGGTGAGAATGATGCTTGTTGTCGTGTTAAAATATTTTTAAGCTTGCTGTAGTTATGTGTATTGGATCGTGGGCACGTTCCGTCCCGTTGTGTTATGATATGATATGTTTGGTATTGTGGATCCCAATATGCAAAACGAGGTGTGATGGTGGTAAGACTGCGTGAATAACTATGAGGCCATGTAGCGTACTCTATGTAGTGATATGATTGTGGATTGTGGGCACGTTCCGTCCCGTTGTTGTTATCTGTTGTCATGAATTGTTTAGGTAATTGCAGCAGCTAATTTAAAGTTTATTTCGGATATTGTTGTATGTGTAAAACCTATGATTATCATCACAATTTATGTTGACGTTTTAAGCATCCACTTTTTCAGTGTGTGTTAATGGTGCTAAGATAGAGCGAAGTGACTAGAATATACCGTAGGTGCTTCGGAGTTTATTTATGCTTTTGTTTTAAATAAATACGTTTGCATGAATTATTTGGATTATGTTTTGCATATCATTTATTGACGAGACCTCTTTCTCATTAATAAAGACACCATTAGGTTTTGGGTATTGTTATGACACTTTGTGTCATTGCTTTACTTTAGTATTCATTTTAGTATTCTCTATATAGACACCATGTGTTGTGATGATATCCATTCTTGTTTACGCCTCGCATTTCCGCCTTGGCGGGGTGTGACAGATTGGTATCAGAGCCTTTGGTTATAGAGAAGTAGGTGGTTGAGCCTAGACTATAACCTAGGGGTCCTTCATGTAGATGCATTTAGGGCTTAAGTGTTTAATGTTATAACTGCTATTCTTTCCCTCTATTTTTGCATAGCTTATATATTTTATATTTTGCTAAGTTTTCATTTAGTTTTTTTGTTCTACCATTATTTGATATAATATGTATTACTTTCTTAGTATTTTAGCTATGTTTTTCCCCCACCCGTAAGAAGTCTCGTTGGGGAACCGTTTTCCCAACTGGACTTAAGCGTTATAAGGAGCCTCTTATGGAACCGAAGGAGATAAGATAGTTGATCGTTTGTCGAATTCGCGTAATAGGGCTGGACCCGCGGAGTTGGGTGATTCTTGCGGAGGCAAAGTCAAACCAAGCGAGGCCCAGCATAAGTTTATCCCGTCATTTACCCGTCATGTTGTTATTGATTATTTCTTTCAGATATTTCGTATTTTGGGAATTGTTGCGAGATTTTCTTTCCTTTATGTCGTTTTGATTTTAATTTGATATAAGTAAGTAGTTATTTGATGGAGCATTTTTTATATGTTAAGTTTGAGTGTTTTAAGATGTGCAATGTGGTATATGTGCTTATATGTGAATTATTATTGATATAGGTAATCTTGGAAGTAAGTACACGTGTGAAAGGAGGCACTTAAAATTATGGTGGTCAAAATAATTATAAAGGCATCACACACGTGAGACTTGTGACCTTGATTCGCATTTATTTGTGTTGAATGTAAGGTGGTAGTGTAATTATGTTTTTTTTATTTGATATGGGTATTCATGTAAGTATGATGGTAGGGGTAGAGAATTATTCTCTACCCTAATTGGATGATGATGTTATGTTGGTTGTATAGATAGTAAGTTTCCTTTCTATCTAGTATTTGCGGATACCTAGTATTGCTATTATAGAGGTTGTTCGTTTGCTCGGTTGTTTGTTCGCATTTTCTAAGTCTAAGCTTAGCATCCCTTCATCGTACTTTGTTAGTAAGGATACCTGATTTTCCTATTCGTCGTCTTGATGTATATTGGTTGTTCGAAATCTGCTTTTTCAGATATAGCCGTGTTTCGTTAGTTCTTTCATTGTATTGATTACTTGTATGAGTATCAAAGGTTTCTTTTAAGCACTAAAGTGTTCCTAACATATTTGTGGATCTTACTCCCTTATTTGATATCCCTTGGTTTTCGTAAACCGTTAGCGAGTGTTAGTATCGATGCTTTTAGGTTTTGCTCCTGTTGATCGTTATTTTGGATATGACCTTACTTTCTTTTGGGTACATATCATATTGCATGAGTTTTTTCTCTTGTACGAGTTCGATTTGATTTTATTTTGAGTATATGGTTCTGGTATTTTTTTCGTTTTCAAAACAATAGAATTGTGGGTTAGGAGTCTGTTCGGTGTTTTATGATCCCTGTTGGTTTTCTGGTGTCATTTGTTGGAGTAACATATTTCATAACTGATGTTAATTATAAAAACTCTTTGGATGTATTTGTGTTAGTGTTTGAGAAAAACTAGGTTTAAAATGATTTTGTAAAAAGAATATGTTTAAATGGTCTATACAATAGGATATGAAATTTTTGGAATTGCTTTATAAATTTTTTTTTATTATTAAAAAGCTGGTTTAACGTGGATTCATAGAGGTAGGTAAGATATACCATTAGATATCCACTCTCTAGGATTTTTTTATGTACAAACAGAATTATATTTTATAAAAGAATTAAATTTAAGACAATTTTATTTATTATTTAAAACGATTTTTATACTCTTAAAGTGAACTTTCTTAATTTTAATTGATTTTTCTATAAAAACATTATATAATTTGGTCTTTCGTGTAATGGGTTCGGATAATTGGTATAAGAATTGTCGTCTTCTCGTATTGATATTTTTTTATGTGTTATTTGTGTGGTACTTGCTTGATTTTCGTTCGTGCGTTTTCGCTCGATGCAATATAGGATCCTTCTTTCAAAGGGATTCTTATGTCTTTGATCAACCGTCTATTTGCATATGTGGAACTCTATATGGCTTCTAGGCCTTTGACTCGATATGCGTTTGTATCTATTCGATTGTTCGTAAAACCATTGGAGTTCGTTATACCGTTGAGTCGTGGAAGCTTTGATGTGATTGTGGGAATGGACTGGTTGTCCAAAAGGAAGTTTGTGATAGTATGTCATGAGAAGGTGGTTAGGATACCGTTGGAAGGTGATGAGATACTTCAGGTTCATGGTGAACGTACTCAAGGAGTCGTGAAAACCTTAATGAACACAAAGGTAGATGAACCAAAATTGAGTGATATTTCCGTCGTACGAGATTTATTGATGTGTTTCCAAAGATTTGTCGATGACCACCACAACGACAAGTTGAGTTCCGCATAGATTTGGTTCATAGAGCGACGTCAGTTGCGAAGTCTCCATATCGTCTAGCACCCTTGGAAATGCAAGAATTGTCTGAACAACTTCGAGAGTTGCAAGACAAGGGTTTCATACGACCTAGTCATTTTCCATGGGGATGCACCAGTGTCGTTTGTTAAGAAGAGGAGCATGGAGTTCATTTGAAGTTAGAGTTGGAATTACTGAGGAAGGAGAAGTTGTATGCTAAGGTTACTAGTGTGAGGCAGTGAAGAATTGGGAAGTACCTACGACACCATCCGAGATATGATTATTCTTAGGATTGGCAGGTTACTTACCTACGTTTCATCGCAAACTTTTCTAAGATTGTTAAACCCATTACTTCCCTAACTGAGAGGGATCAGAAGTATGAGTGGGGCGCAGAACGAAAAGAGGCTTTCCAGACTTTGAAGAATGATTTGTGTGACGCTTCGATAAATCAAATGTAGTGGTTGATGCGTTGAGTAGAAAGGGAGAGTGAAACTAAGACGAGTAAGAGCAATGTCCATGACTATCCAGTCAAGTGTTAAGGACAAGATATTGGCTACTTCAAGTGAGACGTCCAAGGTAGAGAACGCGCCAGCAGAAATGCTGCGTGACCTGGACCAACAAATGGAAAAGAGAGCAGATGATGGTTGTACTTTATGGATTAAACTGTATAGTAAGTATGAGTATGAAATTCGCTACCATCCAGGTAAAGGCAAATGTGGTGATTGAGGCGTTAAGTAGGAAGGAACGAGTGAAACCTAGACGTGTTCGAGCGATGGCTATGACTATTCAGTATGGAGTAAGAGGAATGATACTGACAGCCCAAAGTGAGGCGTTCAAGCAAGAGAACGTACTCGCAGAATACTACATGGTTTAGATCAACGGGAAAGAAAAGGAGATGAGAGTTTGTATTTTATGGATCGTATTTAGGTTCCATTGGTAGGAAGTGAATGGTCGAGGCCCATGACCATCAAGGTACTTGGTACATCCAGGAGCGGATAAGAAGTACTATAACCTTGGAGACATGTATTGGTGGCCATGAATAGAGAAGGATTAGCTATCTATGTTAGCAAATTTCGGACTTGTTTAAGAGGTGAAGACTGCAATGTCAAAGACTTTTGGCTTGCTGCAACAGCCTAAGATACTTGAGTGAAAATGAGAAAGAATCACCATGGATTTTATCACTAAATTTCCAAGATCAAAGTAGTGAGTATGATGTGATTTGGGTGATGGTCGATAGACTGACCAAGTTAGCTTATTTTCTAGTTATACAAGAAAATTTCAAGATGTTTAGTTATCAAGGAGTTATATTGATGAGATAATAGCAAGGAATGAAATTCTAGTGACGATTAACTCAGATTGAGATGGATGATTTACCTCGTGGTTTTGGCAGACGTTACAGAAAAGTGTTGAGAACGGTGGGTGATTGGATTTGATATAATGCTTAACATCCTCAAGCGGATGGATAAAGTGAACGTATAAGTCAGACTTTGGAAGATATAATGAGGGCATGTGTTATCAATTTTGGTGGTAGTTATCAATTAAGCATTCGGTGTGCTTCGTTTGAAGCATTGTATGTAAGGAAGTGTAGGTCGCCTATTTTATGAGCTGAGATTGGGGAAAGTAGTTTGATTGGACCTGAGTTGGTTCAAGAGACGACTGATATAAGTGGTTGTTCGATAAAAGTAAAGCTCAAAGCGGCAAGAGACCGTCAAAAGAGCTATGCTGAATAATAGACGTAACCGTTAGAGTTTGAGGTAGGAGATCGGGTTATGCTAAAAGTGTCGCCTTGGAAAGGTGTAATTCGCTTTGGGAAAAAGGGTAAGTTAGCACCGAGGTATGTAGGGCCATTTGAGATTCTTGAAAGAATCGGTCTTGTAGCGTATCGGTTGAGAGGGGGGGGTGATGCTGGGAATTAAAGTGGAGTACATGACACGTTCATGGGTACTAACCTAAAGTAGTGCTTTGCGGATGCTAGTCAGCCTGTTCATTGGATGAGATCGAGGTTGACAAAATTCTTTGTTTTGTTGAGGAACCTGTTAAGAATAGTGACTATGAAGTTATGAGGTTAAAATGTAGCAGAAAAAAAAATATGGTGGTAGTTAAGGTCCATTTGGGCTCGAAGCGAGGTCTTTAGGACTTCAGGTAAACTGAGTATCCACACTTTTTTATTGAGCAAGGGGTCATTGGGAGTTGTAGTTGAAGTTGGGTACGTAAGGTTTCTTGTAGACCTTAGTATGCCCTTAGATGTGTTTATGTGATTTTGGTTAAAGTTATTTTATGAATAAACTCAAAGTCGAGCCGATTTTTCAAAAACGTTAGGCTTTATAACAACTTATAACTTGGGTTCAAGACAGTTCTTGTTTGATGAGTTGCGAGACCGGGTTGTAAATGACGTTGTTACGCAACTTAAGGTTTTTGACGAGTCTCCTCGATGACGGGCGAGGTTCAGGTAGTTGGATGTTTCTTTTCGTTTGGAGCGGTTATGCTGCTATGCGTACCCTTTTGTGGGCAGGCAAAGTGGTTAGCAGTAGCTATATTGTGGAAAGTAGTTGGAATTCAAAGAGTAACTTTGTGTTAACACTGGGTATGGGAGGACTACTTGAAAGATAAGTATCCTTGATTAATTGTTTGGTAATGATAGAGTTGAACCTTTTGGTTAAATCTCAGGACGAGATTTCCTAAATGAGGGGATACTGTGACAACCATGACTTTAGCAGGTTAGTCAAACCGTTAGTGCTGACTTATGTATTTGTTTCAATGTATGGGTTATGTGTTATTTGTGCTAATATTTGTTTATATGTGTTTATGTGGGATATGTGAGATTGGATAATCAATCCATTGAGCGTGATCATCTCAATGGGATTGGATTTGTGTTGGATTTTGTGGAGTTTTTTTTTCATTTCTTTACTTTGGTGACAAGGAATGGATTTTCTGTGATTTGAAGCGGTTTCGCGTTATATGGGTGTATTCATTAGGGTTTGGATCGCGTTAAAAAATGATTTAGATTATGACAGAATTTAGGTCTGTGTTGTTCGGCTGTTATCAATGATGGTAATAGCTTTTGTCAAGTTTCCGGTGTCTATAACGTAGCTCAGAGAGTCTAGTTTTCAGAACATCCAGCCTCGAAGGTTTTTAAGGTCGGGAAGGCATTCAAAACGTGGTTGTAAGAAAAGTTGTCAAAGCAGTAAATACGGGTCAGATTTAGGTCAGATTACGAGGTATAAAACCCCCACTTAAAATTTGAATTTAGCTTAGCCCTTCTACAGGAGTTTAGTTCTATGTGTCTATTAGAAATCCCCCAAAGTAGAGCTTCTGATTTGGAGTCTAAGTATGATTTTTAAGTCCAAACTTTTTAGTGTGCAATCAGATCCGAATTAGGACTGTTTTAAAGTTTGATTTTCTTAAGAGTACTTGTGCATGTAAATGGCTCTTGGGAATCATGAGGTAGTTAATATACTCATAAATGAACATAGGTGATTTTTGGTATGAATTATGGAGGTCAGTAAGTAGAGGTTTTGAGTACGTTAAGTCACGTTAAAATTCTGCAGTTGTGGAACAAATTGTGATCTAATAGTGAAACTTGTTAATGAAGTGGTTAAAGTTGGGTATGGTGTCAGGGTGACCCATGGGTTAAAAAACACTTAGACCATCCATCTATAGGATTGATACATGTGCATTAATCTTTTGGGCTTGCAGCGTGTAACACGATTATTTTGTGTTAGATTTGCTAGTTGTTTATGATGCTTATTGTGGAATCTTTTGGAAAGCTAAGCAAAGGTGAGTTTCATAGCCCCTTTTTCTTATGTTATTTTGGGGTGAGAATGATTCTTGTTGTCGTGTTAAAATGTTTTTAAGCTTGCTGTAGTTATGTGTATTGGATCGTGGGCACGTTCCGTCCTGTTGTGTTGCGATATGATATGTTTGGTATTATGGATCCCAATATGCAAAATGAGGTGTGACGGTGGTAAGACTGCGTGAGCTAATATGAGGCCATGTAGAGCACATATGTAGTTGATATGATTGCGGATCGTGGGCATGTTCCATCCCGTTGTTGTTATCTGTTGTCATGAATTGTTTTGGTAATTGCCTGAGGCTAATTTAAAGTTTATTTCGGATATGTTGTATGTCGTAACCTATCGATTCTCGCTCACAACTTTATGTTGACGTTTTAAGCATCATTTTCAGGTGAGCTTAATGGTGCTAAGATAGAGCGAAGTGGCTAGAAGAGACCGTAGGATGCTTGGAGTTTATTTATGCTTTTTGTTTAAATAAATGCGTTTGCATGAATTGTTTGGATTATGGTTTGCATGTCATTTATTGACGAGACCTCTTTCTTATTAATAAAGATCCGCTATGCATATGTTTATGTTCAATGTTATTACTATTCTAGATAAAGTTCTAAACAAACTGAGCTTAAACGATCATATGATTTCCACAAATCCTCCAATACCAAATTTGTCTGCATTAAAGAGGATGATGGAGAAGTAATGTTCATCAAGATCATACGAGATGATGATGAACCTCAAAATGAGAGTCTCAATGAAGGTGAAAGGATAATAACGGAAGGACCGACGGTAGAATACTTCGACACGTTTCCAACTAGAGATGAGCTAACCTACCATAAGTACCTTATGTGTGGCCCGATCCCCTCAATATTTCTATAAAACCCCATCATCATGGAAGGATGCTCCTCCAACCTTAAGATGCCATGCAACATTGGGCATATGCATGTCGAAAAATCCTACATTGACCTTAACTCCCCTCTAAATATCATGACCCGAATGATGTATAATTGGAGCATGAGGAGAAAACTCAACCCTAGGGAAGATGTAAATGGAGGAATTAGTAATTTCACAGGTAGGATTAAAGGGATGCATGTCTTCATAGGAAACTTCACCTATGTTGTTGACTTCATGGTTGTCGAGGATATTAGCTCGATCATAGACCATAGGTTGTCACAAGTAGTTCTAGGGAGGCCTTTTATTAAAATATCCAATATGACTCACGACCTACCTGACGGAGTAGTTAGGTTCACCAATGGAGACGATGAAGTTTCCTATAAAATGGCCATAAGATAGAACAATACAACTCGTTGTCAAACATAGAAAAGGAACATACAAAATTAGTCTACCTTAGGAACAAAGAGGACAAGATAAGAGGAGTTGACTATGTAATGAGTAAGATATTAGGGTTCTACAAGGAATATTTAGAGTTAGGCCCTGAATATGTAACTGGATTGGAAGATGAAGGAGAAGTCACGTAAGAGCGTGTGACTTCGAGTCTAGCTACAAGACTCGTTAATAAAGAAAAGCACTTCTTGGGAGGCAACCCAATTTACTTTTTCCAGCAAATTAGGAGTGTCATGTGTATTTTAATTCTTTACCATTTTTTTTTATTATGTTTGAACTATCTTGTAATCATGCTTTGTTTGTCTTTAACCTCGTCTTAATTTCAATCAAAGGTATTGGCTTTTTAGCCAAATTCAAACATGTTAAATGAATTGTTCAGATTAATTCGCGTAAGTTTTGAGTCATATGATTGAATTGTTAAATATCAGGTTTTATGCAGCCATTTGTAAAGGAATGAACTTATGGAATCAAGTGCAGGAAATTTTTCATCAAAAAACAAAATTTTTATTTTCACAGACTGTGGAGACGGC
>BQNB010128084.1:0-16233 GCA_026074375.1 Tanacetum coccineum | reverse complement strand
CAAAGTTATTTATATCTTGATATTGTGCTTGCCAAACACAAGGGCCGAAAATGCAATTCCCCCAAAGATACAAAAGGGCGCGGGTCATATACCCGGGTCAAACTACCCACTTTCCATCTCTCAGCCAATCACACGCAAAGCCCCAACCCGATTACCCACAATCAAACCTAACCCGAACCCCTAACCCGACCAACCCGGTACACTTATACACGTTTTAACATTTACTGTGCTCCATTTACCCCCAATTTCGATCTACCCACACTCACACACACAAGAACACTCATGAACACCCTAAACCCTAGTTCGTTAACCACTCTCTTCCACACTAATTAACCTTAGGGTTAATGTTCCCCTCACACTTCTTAACCAACCTATCACTTTCAATTAACCCCAGCCCAATCCACCGTGGCTAAAAGAAGGATCATGATTGGATGATGTGACGTGTGTGAGTGTACACACTCACATAACTAACACACATCAAGCCACGTCATTGATCCGGGTTTATACATGCCTCGATCTAACGATTGAGATGTCACATCAAGGAGAGAGAAGAGATGAAGGGCTGTGATGAGGCGAAGAGAAGGATCGAGAAGATGGGATTAGCTCAAGGCTTTGGGTATAAAATCCCCCTCATTCCAGCTCAAAAGGGTGTTAGTTAATGTTTTTAATTTTTCAGTGTTATTTTTTTAGTTCAATTGTTTTAGATTCAGTATTAAATTGTTTTTGTAATTTCATTTTCATTTCAATTCGTATTGTACCCTTATTTCAGTTTTAATAAAAGTGATATTTTATATCAATTAGTTTCTCGTTTAAATTCTGTCAAAAAAGTGTTGGTTATTATTATTATTGATAATTCGATCAAGGTTGTGAAATTGGATGGCTGAAATGTTTTCAATAAGGTTTAGGGCTGTTGGACAGCTTATAGGTTAGATTAGGGTGTTATTGGTTGTGATTTAGGGCTTATGTGAATAAGCCATAAGCCCACACAGCTTATTGTTCTTTCTTATTCCTGATGAATCCAAGGTACACCTTATTTAAGATTATATTTGTTCTGTTACTTTCTTTTAATAAGCTGTTTAGTTGAATTAGAGTATAGATAAGCTGTGGATTTGCTTATAGTTGAATAAGCAATTTGTTAAGTAGTTAAATTCTGTCAAGAGCTTAAAATTTGCTTTGTTGATTTAGTTAATAGGTAGATTAGTTGGTTGTTTAAGCTTACAAGCTGTTAAGCTTATTAGCTTATTTTTAATAAGTAAAAGTGGAGTGTTAAATTAGTTTTAGCTTTTAAATTCTGTTAATAAGCTGTTTCTTAAATAGGGATGCTGAGTGTTAAAAGTTAGAGGTTGCAGGGACCTGTTCTGTCCAATTTTTATAATTTCTGTTAGTTTAAATATTACATAGTTAGTCCTTGTTAGTTATTCAGTTAGTCCTTCATTAGTAGCATAGTTAGTCCTTTGTTAGTTGAATAGTTTAGTCTAGTTAGTCCCTAGGTTAAGGGACTATATCTGCCATTAGTTCAAACTTTGTGTGTTTTATAAAACATTTATATCACCCGCCTACCCTCAACTTTACTTTTTGTCACTTTTAGCCCATGTGTTTGTTTGGATTTAATTTAGTTTTTATAATAAATAGTTTAATTAAATAATAAAACTTAGTTTTTAGTTTTTAATAAATGTTTAAATTAGGGTTTTTACTAAGTTAATTTTCAGCATTTTTTCTCTTTATAAAAAGTATATTTATAGAATTTTTTAGTTTAGTTTATATTTTTAAATTATTTTTCTAATTTAGTGTTAAAACATTTAATTTTCAAACCTTTAGTTTTTTAATTTTAACCTTTTAAATAGAAAAATTAGTGATTAAAAAAATGTTTTTCTCATATTTTTAAGTAATTTAGGATTAAGTTAGCTTAAAAAGTATTTTTCTTATTTTTTTTTTTTTTTTTTTTTTTTTTTTTTTTTTTTTTTTTTTTTTTTTTTTTTTTTTTTTTTTTTTTTTTTTTTTTTTTTGTTTTTTTTTTTTTTTTTTTTTTTTTTTTTTTTTTTTTTCCTCTTAAAAGATTTAATTTCTATTTTTAGAATTTAATTTAGATTAAATAGTATTTAATTCATAAGAAATCTGAAAAGCCCTTAAAAAAATTTTTTTTTTCTTTTTCCTAAAATTTTCTTTAGCATTAATTTAGAATTGGGAATTTAGTTTATAATTTTAGGTTTTAAATTGCATTTGTTTTCTTAAATGTCGCATTTTATTTACTTTCGTAATTAGTTTAATTTGTTAATTAGTTGTTTAATTGTGCCTTTAATTTTAGTAGTATAATCAAATCAAAAATATCTCTTTTCCTATTCAAATCAGGATCCAAACTTAAACGAGGTATCCATTGCACGAGTCATTGGGGAAACGACCCGGGTGATCATACTTACCCGGTTTAATATACGTATTTTATATTATATTATATATATTTTTGAGAGTGAATTTTATCAAGGGTAACTTGGCATTTTTCTTAATTACTCTCGGGATTATATTATTATATTATATTTTACGTGTATAAAACTTGCTCAATCACGTTTCAAACCACGATTTGAAACCTCCACTTGTCCACTAGTTTGTGGATGATACGCGGTAGAAAGACGGTGGGTTACTCCATACTTAAGCATGACCTTTGCGAATTGATCATTGCAAAAGTGAGTACCGTGATCACTAATTATAGCACGAGGAGTTCCAAATCGGGCAAAAAGAGATTTCAAGAATTTTACGATGACTCGGCCATCATTAATGGGTTGCTTCAACCCATTTAGACAAGTAGTCAACAGCCACAAGAATATACTTGTTCCCTCAAGAAGATGGAAATGGACCCATGAAGTCGATGCCCCATACGTCAAATATCTCACAAACTTGAATTGCATTTTGGGGCATTTTGTCTTTTTACGAGATTTTGCCTTGACGTTGACATTAGTCACATGACTTTACCATGTCATGGGCATCGCGATAAATCGTTGGCCAATAAAAACCAGAATCAAAGACTTTCTTAGCAGTGTAGTTCGCACCATGATGTCCCCCGGTGGGTCCATTATGGCAAGCCGTGAGGATATCGACGGCTTCTTGGCCGTAAACACATCGTCTAAAATCGTATTTTATATCTACGACTAACTTAATGGACCTCTATTAGGCCTTAAGGCGAAACATACTTACGTAATGATATTGAAAGTCATTTGGGGGAAAATGTGTTTTGACAAACATTGCGAAATATAGATTTTGATATTTTGTCAGAAAACGGTGAAACTTGAAAAAAGTGTTGAAATTAAGGTGTGAAACCTTGGAAAACGTTATATAAACGAACGGATCATGTCAAAATTTTGTAAAAAATCTTATACTTAGATTTTTACTCAAAAACTTACTTTTACGACAAAATAATAAAATATTATTATTTTAATAGGTCGACTAAAAGACAAAAACATATACTTATAATTATAAAATATGAAACTTCTCGAGGTCATTTTGCATAAATAAACGTATCATTTCTTAAAACCTATACAAATAAATATGGTAACTAAGGTTACCGAATGGACTTACCGAAATATATCTTGAATATTTATTTTTAAGCCTTCACATATATTACTTGCCTATTTTACTTCAATAGTATATGTATATTATACTAAGGTATAAACTAGAACCGGTATCTTTAAAACTAAGTCGTCAACCATCACACCACTGATAACGTTTAAGAGTGATCGTACAATGCACATTTGACCACTATGCATCCAACTTGAAAACATCTTTTGAAACGTATATCTAAATTGAACATTAATTGGACTAGGTCGTGTACGGACGTCGTTGCATTTGCCTGTTTGATCTTGATCTTGCTTGTCATCTTTGCTTAAGGTGAGTTCTCGTAGCCCACTTTTTAAAAATCTTTTCCGTTGGGGGAAAATGATACTCAAATCTGCTTTGAACTTGTTTTCGTACTGTGCTAAACTTGATTGATTTTAGGACAATGCTATGTGCCTATGACTGCTATGTGAATGACATGAGATTGGTAGAATATGCTGTGTGAATCTTAGATAGCATGGATTTGCTATGTGGATCTTTATAGCATGGACTTGCTATGGTTTGTGACGCTATGTGAACTTCCGCCTTATATATATATAGCACCAGCTGGTAGGCTTTAGGTGCGTTCAATTTGAGAGTTGAGAACCTTGCGTGGCAATGGTGTTTATATTGATGTGGATTTGATAGCATGGAGTTGCTATGTTTGGAATTAAATGTGTTGCATGTATTCACTGTCATATTACACAATTGTCCACTACTTAAAACTATGGCACTGCAACTGGGTTTCTTCAAACCTACGAGCTCACCAACTTTATGTTAACCTTTTCAAGTATCATTTTCAGGTGTTGTTAATAATCAGTGAAGTCAAGTGCGAACTTTAGCAGACCATAAAAGAATCCTATATGGATCATGTTTTGAGAGACCTTGTATTGACTCTCTATTATGAACTTAAGCATTTTAGGATTTGTTATCTTGAGACTAGTATCATCCCCTGTAAGGGAAATTTGTTTGTAAGCGTTGAGACTATGTGATGTGTTCCTGATGTACCTTTACTCAAGCTCTACTTGTGGTTGGAGAATGTCACGACACTTGTTTTGAATGCATTTAGTATTTCTCTATCTTGTATCTTGTGTTGTGATTATCAATTCTCCGTTACGCCTTGTGTTTCTGCCATTGGCGGGGTGTGACAGTTTGGTATTCAAAGCCAATGTTATAGAGAACTAGGTGGTTTGGCCTAGACTATAACCTAGGAACCTTCATATAGTTGCATGATATGATCTATGCGTTCTTATTACTTGCTTTTGCGCGTACATATCGTCTATCGTATTGGTTAAGTCAATCATTGAAATGTGTGAGCTCAATACTGAGTACAACCGGGAAAGGATACGGGTATAAATATGGTGGCCAACATAGTTATAAACGTATCACAACTCACGTGTATTTAGTAATATCGTTCACACAAATCAGTCTCGACACCTTAGGACCGTATGTGTGTGTGTGTGTGTATATATATAATAAATACCATGTAATATATACATAGTATATATAATATACATGTATATATATAGTAATCCATGTATATAATCAACATGTAAATAAATAACATGTATATATTATATACGATGAATATATATATACATGTAATATATATCATATAATATATACAGTGTATAAATATATATTATATAAATAAAATATATGATGTATATATATATAATAACATATATATAATATATATATATATATATATATATATATATGATATAATATAAATATAATATTGTATATATATATCTTATATATATATACATATATAATATATATACATATATATATATACAATATATATATATATATAAATATGGTATTAATATATACTAAGACCACCCTTAAGCTAGCTTTCCCTCCTACCTAACGTTGCCCTAATCCTCCTCGAGTAGATAGATGCCACCAAGGAAGACGACACAAAGTGCAAGCCGATCTAACAGCTGCACCACGAGGGTTGAAAAACTGGGTGACGGACTGGTAAGGAGGTGGAAGAGTGAGAGGCCGAGATGCAAGCTAAGGCCAAACTAGTGGGCCTAATAACCAAGGAGTTTGAAAGCTATGGGGGTGTAGGAGTCTCAGACTTCTTCGCAATCATTGCCCAACAATTGCAGAACCTACTTCCCACTATCTTAGCCCAAGTAGGCAACCAAGGTAACGATCAGGGGATCAATATGAATCAAAACGGCGATACCGTCAATGACAACATCCAGGGCGATGTTAGGAATGTCGTTGTGAACAACGACCGAAGGGGTTGTACCTATAAGGAGTTCTTAGCGTGTCACCCAAAGGAGTTTGATGGTAAGGGAGGTGATATAGTCTATACCCGTTGGATTGAGAAGATGGAGTCAGTTCAGGATATGAGTAGATGTGGAAATGACCAAAAAGTAAAGTATACTGCTGGTTCATTTGTCGGTAAGGCCATTTACGTGGTGGAACTCTCAGATCCACACTCGAGGCCGAGAGACCGCTATTGGCATGGCATGGGAAGACTCTAAAACTTTAATGAGGGAGGAATTTTGTCCGAACAATGAGATTCAAAACCTAGAAACTGAGTTTTAGAATCATGCCATGGTCGAGGCCAGCCATGCTGCGTATACTAATAGGTTCCATGAGTTGGCTAGGTTAGTTCCTCGTCTATTTACCCCTGAAAACAAAAGGATTGAGAGGTACATCTATGGCCTTGCTCCACAGATCCGAGGGATGGTAGCAGCAACGGAGCCAACGATAATACAGAAGGTTGTGCAGAAAGCTAGTACACTAACAGATGAAGCTATTAGGAATGGATCACTAAAGAGGAACCCTGAGAGGAGAGGGACTGGTGGAGAGCCTAGTAGAGACAGGAATGGAAGGATGATAACAAGAGGACTAGTACTTGGATGCATTTAGGCTACAACCGTTAGCACCTTTGAGGAGAGAGTACTCTGGTGCAGCTCCTAAGTGAAAAACTTAACTACACCCCTCACCAACGACGCCTTGTGCGAGCTTGTATAACTTACAACCGCTTTGGGCATTTTGCTAAGGATTGTAAAATGGCACCTAGGATGGTGAACCCAGTGAATGCTCAAAATCCAAAACTGCAGCGCCAGGAGCATGTTTCGAATGTGGTGGTCACTGATCATTATTAAGGCAGCAATGTTCCTGACTAATCCAAGTCACAGAGATAGGGGGAAACAGTCAACCAGCATGGCTAATAATGGGGGACAAGGTCGTGGGAACAACTGCAACCAGGCACGTGGAAGGGCATTTATACAGGGAGTCGAGGAGCTCGCCATGGACCCAAACATCATGACGAGTAATTTTCACTTTAAACCAATCACTATGCTATACGACTCTATTCGAATTCTATACCGTTATAGCTTTGTTTCCACTACCTTTATATCTCTGTTAGGCATAGAGCCTAGTAACTTAGGTTTCAGTTATGAGATTAAAATAGCTAGTGGTCAACTAGTAAAGATAAACAAGGTCATTCAAGGTTGCAAACTAGAGATAGAAGGTCATGTTTTCAACATCGACTTGATACCATTTGGTCATGGGAGTTTTGACATGATTATAGGCATGGATTGGTTATCCAAGCATAAGGCTGAGATCGTTTGCCATGAGAAAGTAGTTAGAATACCGCTACAAGAGGGCAAAGTGCTTAGAGTTATAGGAGAAAGACCGGAAGAGAAAATAACACATCTAATGAGTGCTAATGCCAAAGAACAAAAACAAGAAGAGATTTTCGTGGTTAGAAATTTTCTCAAGGTATTTTTGGATGACCTATCAGGATTACCACCGATTCGAGAAATTGAATTCTGTATAGAGTTAATCCCTGGAGCAGTACCGGGCGTAAAATCTCCCTATCGATTGACACCTTCTGAAATGGAGGAGTTGTCGAGTCAACTCAGAGAACTCCAGGACAAAGGTTTTATTCGACCAAGCTCATCGCCTTGGGGAGCACCCATATTATTTGTCAAGAAGAAAGATAGTTCTTTTAGGATGTGCATTGATTATAGGGAGTTGAACAAGCTTACCATCAAGAACCGATATCCCCTTCCAAGAATAGATGACATGTTCGATCAACTGTAAGGATCACAATACTTTTCTAAGATAGACATTCGATCCGGTACCACCAGCTGAGAGTGCACGAGGATGACATTCCAAGGACTGCATTTAGAACTCGTTATGGACATTTTGAGTTCACAGTAATGCCCTTGGCGACTAACGCACCGCATTATTTATGATTGATGAACCGAGTATGTAGACCTTATCTAGACAAGTCTGTGATAGTGTTCATAATATATCTGATCTTACTCTAAGACTCGGGAAGAGCATGAATTAACATCTAGTGATTAGTCCTAGGTACACTCAAGCAAGAGAATTGTATGTAATTATTCCAAGTGTGGAATTCCTGGTTGCGAGAAGTACAATTCTTGTCATGATATAATGGTAATGGTATTCAAAAAACATAGACCCTATCAAGATTTAGAACAACAAGATGAGCCGGCCCAATGTATTAAGATTGGGCCCTACCCATTAGGTTTATTGATAGTTGCTTAGATCTGTAAGCTAAAAGTAATAGTAATAACTACAGATACAATCCAATGTAAAACACATTACAATTACAATAATATAACTTTTGAGATTTTATATGGAATTATGAGCCAAAACCCTAAAAACAACTTTTCTCGGCACAATTCCGGTCACTTTTCAGCCGCTACAACAACCCCACACTTCTCATCATCTCGCTGTTGCCGCCGCCGGCTGCAGTCGTAAGAAACCAAAAAAAAGTACCGTTCATCGAGTACTGTTCAGCGATCACTATTCACTGAAAGTTACTGTTCATCAGTAAAAAAAATTAGGGTTACAAAAAAAGGAGGAATATTACTATGGCTATGATTTTAGCTTTCACCACGGTCGATAAAATGGCTTACAACTCTCGTAAGTTCACTTTTACCCTTTCACCCACAAATTATGGTTATTAGAAAACTACGATTGAACCATTCCCCATCACAAATAATTTGATGGGTTATGTGGATGGTTCAATACTGTGTCCATCAAAAACCTTATCCGTTACTGATGGTGCCACTGTTCCAAAGGAAAACCCCAATTATCCAATTTGGATCTCCAACGATGCCCACGTTCTTTCCTATCTAATTATCTCTACCAATCTCAGAAGCATCATTTCGCATGTTCAAGGTACAACTTCTCAATGATCTTTGGTTGTCCCTAAAAATGCGTATGCACCTCATCCAACATCATAGGTAATACACTATAAAACACAACTTTTGAAATAAAATATAAACGTGATGAAACTCCTGATACTTACTTAAATCGTGCTCAAGAATATGCTGATGCACTTCGCCACCGATAAGATCTCGTTATCTTGTCGTCGTCAGTCTTCGTGAGAATAAAACAGTCTTAAAACATACAATCAAGTGCCCGTCCAAAGTCCAACTGCATTTAGCGAGTTTCATACACTCCTTAGTGATCCATAATTATTAAAAAAAAAATTTATTGGCCTATGAAAAAACTCGTACACCTATTGCACCATATGGTCCACAAGCCTTTTATGGTACTCGCCCATCAAACAACAACAGAGGTAACAATAACAACAATTGTGGCAATCGCAACAACTCTCGTGGTAACAACCGAGATCGTGATAATGGTCGTCAATTTGATTGGGCATCCACCAAAATAATATTGTATGACACTTGGCAATAGATTGGATAGGTCACATTCCTTCACAAGTGCCCTAATCGTGACCCTTTCTACTATCGCACTCGGCCATCCCTAACTTTGTCAAATACCCGTGCCCAATCCTCTAATGCTTCTTCAAATTTGGCAATTCAACACCGGATTCCAATAGTCATAGTGACAACTATTTGGAAGCGATGGACAATTCAGAGGCATATTATGGTGATGACGTCATTTTGGCAACGGTAAGGGTCTTCAATTCTTCATATGTTTCATCTAAAGATTACTCACACAAAAGATCGTTTTCTCTCAAAAACATTCTTCATGTACCAAAAATCTCCCACAATCTCCTTTCTGTTCAAAATTTTTGTCATGATAATGATGTCTTTTTTGAATTTCACACTTCCTATTTTGTTGTAAAAGACGAGTCTACACACACCACTCTTCTCACCCCCCGGCCCCAACATCATGTCTCTACACCATTACTCTTCCTCCCCTAAAGTCCATGTAATAAAGAATCCATTTTCGCTGTACAGCATCCCAACCATTTAGCAAAAGACGCTCGGACATCCCTAGTCAATGTCTTTTGCATTCTATGCTTTCTAATTTTTCTCTTCCCGTTACAAATAAAAGTCTGTCAAGTTTCTGCAATTCTTGTCCATTGGGAAAATCTTCAAAACTACCTTTATTTGAATCTGGATTTCGAAGTAACAATATCTTAGACTTGTATTTTTTGATGTTTATGGGGTCCGTACCTTTGTTATCATTTGAAGTCACATAGATATATATGTGTTCGTTTGATCAACATTCTCGTTACATTGGATATATCATATAGCTTAAAAATCCCGATGTGTATTCCACTTTTAAATCATTTTGTGCAAATGGTTGAAACGTCAATTCACCACAAATTAAAGAATGAACAAACCAATTGGGGTGGAGAGTTTCCGCAAAATAGCTTCAATTTTCCTTCGCTGGGAATTATTCATCGAGATCTTGTCCTCATACAAGAGAGCAATACGGCTTTGTTAGAACGTCGCAATCCCATGTTGTGGAGACCGTCTTACTCTTCTTGCTCAAGCAGTGTTCCTCAACGTTTTGCAATATGCTTTGATACTCGCTATATACCTAATCAATCGCATGCCCTCTCGCACATCGACAAACAAGAAACCTTTTAAACATATATTCAAACGGTCTCTCGACTACTCTTTTCTTCTTGTCTTTGGGTGACTATGTTTTCCCCATCTTCGTCTGTACAATCGTCACAAAATGGATTTCTGTTCCACTCTGCGTGTCTTTCTTGGCTACAGCCCCTTCCATCATGGATATCTTTGTCTTGATATCTCTATCGAGCGTCTTTATATTGATCGACATGTTCGTTGTAATGAAGCACAATTTCCCTTCGATATCCCTAAAATAACTTCCCTGCCCCCTTCGAAAACATCTCCCTATTACTCCTTGGAATCACCTTATGTAATTCATACTATTGACCATCCAAGTCCATCTTCACCATGCTCATCAATTTCATCTCCATCATTAGTTGCACATTTGAGTCCAACTTCTCAAACTTCTCCCGAGTCTTCTAATGGTCAACCATCTCCCGTATCGACTACATCGATACCAACACCACTACAACCCACACCACCACCACCACCTCCCATCACTCGACAACGTCTTGCAAATCTTCGTCAAAATCCAAAACAATAGGTTCCCTACAATCCTTCCGCAAATCATGCTACCATCCTCCCCACTACCATCACTGAACCAACCTCGTTTACCGTTGTCAACAACTCTCCGAAGTGGCGTCAAGATATAAAAAAGAGTATGATGCTCTCATGAAAAATGAAATGTGGTCTTTAGTACCTCGTGCTTCTAATACCAATGTTGTTGATGGTAAGTGGGTATACAGGTTAAAACGGGACAAGAATGGTACTATCACTCGTTACAAATCAAGATTTGTTGCCAAAGGTTATCAGCAACAACTAGATATTTATTTTCATGAGACATTTAGCCCGGTTGTCAAGTCGACAACTATTCGAGCTGTTTTATCACTTGCGGTTACTAATGACTAGCCACTACGCCAGTTAGATATTTAGAATGCATTTCTTCATGAAAAATCTTAAGGAACAAGTTTATATGAAACAACATCCGGGCTTTATTGATCCACAATGACCAAATCATGTATGTTTGCTTCATAAGTCTCTTTATGGCTTAAAGCAGGCCTCACGCGCTTGGTTTGAGCGCCTCTCCAAGGCTCTCTTCGATCTCGGTTTCAAAGGCTCCAAAATGGATCCATCTTTGTTTATTTATTCACGTGGAGACACACTATAGGTACGTTCACTTTAAACGATCACTATGCTACAACTCTATTCAATTCAGGTGCCGACTATAGCTTTGTTTCCACTACTTTCATACCTCTGTTAGGCATAGAGCCTAGTAACTTAGGTTTTAATTACGAGATTGAAATAGCTAGTGGTCAACTAGTAGAGATAAACAAGGTCATTCGAGGTTACAAACTAGAGATAGAAGGTCATGTTTTCGACATCGACTTGATACCATTCAGTCATGGGAGTTTTGACATGATCATAGGCATGGATTGGTTATCCAAGCATAAGGCTGAGATCGTTTGCCATGAGAAAGTAGTTAGAATACCACTACAAAAGGGCAAAGTACTTAGAGTTATAGGAGAAAGACCAGAGGAGAAAATGAGACATCTAATGAGTGCTAAGGCCAAGGAACAAAAACAAGAAGAGATTGTTATGGTTAGAGACTTTCTTGAGGTATTTCTGGATGACCTATCAGGATTACCTCCTATTTGAGAAATCGAATTTCATATTGAGTTAATCCCTGGAGCAATACCGGTCGCAAAATCTCCCTATCGATTGGCACCTTCTGAAATGGAGGAGTTGTCGGGTCAACTCAAAGAACTTCAGGATAAGGGTTTTATTTGATCAAGCTCGTCGCCTTGGGGAGCACCGGCATTATTTGTTAAGAAGAAAGATGGTTCCTTTAGAATGTGCATTAATTATAGAGAGCTGAACAAGTTGACCATTAAGAACCGTTATCCACTCCCTAGGATAGAAGACCTGTTCAATCAACTTCAAGGATCACAATACTTCTCTAAGATAGATCTTTGGTCCAGATACCATCAGCTGAGAGTGCACGAGGATGACATTCCAAAGACTGCATTTAGAACTCGTTATGGACATTTTGAGTTCACAGTAATGCCCTTTGGTCTGACCAACGCACCAGCAGTATTTATGGATTTGATGAACCGAGTATGTAGACCTTATCTAGACAAGTTTGTGATAGTGTTCATTGACAATATCTTGATCTACTCTAAGACTAGGGAAGAACATGAATTACATCTAGGATTAATCTTGGAACTACTCAAGAAGGAGAAGTTGTATGCGAAGTTTTCCAAGTGTGAATTCTGGTTGCCAGAAGTATAGTTTCTTGGTCATGTGATTAATGGTAATGGTATTCACATAGACCCTAGCAAGATTGAGGCAGTTAAGAATTAGGAAGCCCAAGAACTCCGTCCAAAGTTTGTTCATTTCTAGGCTTAGGAGGGTACTACCGTCGATTCATTGAGAACTTTTCTAGGATTTCTAAGCCACTTACTATTTTGACTCAGAAGTGTAAGACATTTGATTGGGGTGAGGAGCATAAGTTGTGTAATGCGCATGTTCTAGCTCTCCCTGATGGACCGGAAGACTTTGTAGTATACTGTGACGCATCAGGCCTAGGACTAGGTTACGTATTGATGCAAAGAGGTAAGGTTATAGCATATGCATCTAGGCAGTTGAAAATCCATGAGAAGAATTACACCACCCATGATCTGGAATTGGGTGCGGCTGTATTTTCCCTTAAGATTTGGAGATACTACTTGTACAGGACGAAGAGCGTCGTATACACCGATCACAAGAGTCTCTAGTATATATTCAATCAGAAGGAACTAAACATGTGTCAATGTCGCTGGATAGAGTTGTTCAATGACTATGACTGTGAAATTCGTTACTGACCTGATAAGGCGAATATAGTAGCTGATGCGCTGATTAGGAAGGAGAGGATTAAACCTAAGAGAATTAGAGCTATGAATATGACCCTTTAGTCGATTATCAAGGATAAGATACTAGCGGCTCAGAAAGAGGCATCTGATGAGCCGGCAAGAATGCAAAGAGGCTAGATGAACTGATAAAACGTAGGAGTGATGGAGCATGGTATTATCTGGATCGAATATGGGTCCCTTTGCAGGGTGATGTGAGGACTCTGATAATGGATAAAGCCTATAAGTCAAAGTACTCCTTACATCCAGGAGCGGACAAGATGTACTATGACCTTAGAGATATGTATTGGTGGTCGGGAATGAAAAAGGATATAGCTGTTTATGTTAGCAGATGTTTGACTTGTTTGAAGATAAAGGCTAAACATCAGAGGTCGTCTGGCTTACTGTAGCAACATGAGATCCCTGAATGGAAATGGGAGAGAATAGCAATTGACTTTGTTATGAAGCTACCAAGGACTAGTAATGGGCATGAAGCAATCTGGATCATTGTGGACAGGTTGACTAAGTCTGCTCATTTTCTACCTATACGTGAGGACTATAAGATGGATAGGTTAGGCATGGTGTGCCGATCTCAATCATATCTGATCATGATAGTCGTTTCACATCAAGGTTTTGGCAATCAATGCAAGAGGCACTAGGAACCCGGTTGGACATGAGTATGGCTTACCACTCTCAGACCGATGGTTAGAGTGAGCGTACTATCCAGACCTTGGAAGACATGCTTAGAGAATGTGTCCTTGACTTCGGGGGAAGTTGGGACGTTCATCTTCCGTTGGTAGAGTTCTCATATAACAATAGTTATCATTCTAGCGTGAGGTGTGCACCGTTCGAAGCCTTGTATGGTAGGAAGTGTCGCTCACCGATTATGTGGGCAGAAGTTAGAGAAGGGCAACTGATAGGACTTGAGTTGGTACAAGAGACAACTGAGAAGATCTCACAGATCAAAGATAGGCTTAAGGTTGCACGTGATCATCAGAAAAGTTATGCAAATAAGAGGAGAAAACCCTTAGAGTTCAGTGTAGGAGAGCATGTCTTGCTCAAAGTGTCGCCTTGGAAAGGAGTGGTACGCTTTGAGAAGAAGGAAAAAATAGCACCTAGATTTGTTGGACCCTTTGAGATCACTGAGAGGATCGGTCCAGTGGCCTATAGACTTAGATTACCTAAAGAACTGAATGGTGTTCATGACACGTTTCACGTGTCGAACCTTAAGAAGTGTTTGGCTGACACAACACTGTAAGTGCCTTTAGATGAGATCCAAGTTGATGCTAAGTTGAACTTTGTGGAAGAACCTATGGAAATCTTAGAGAGAGAGTTCAAGAAGCTTAAGCGGAGTAGAATTGCCATCGTCAAGGTTCGGTGGAATTCAAAACGTAGACCTGAATTCACGCGGGAGCGTGAAGATCAAATGAAACTTAAGTACCCACAACTTTTTTGCTCTAGCACTAGTTTAATTTCGAGGGCGAAATTCTTTTTAAGGGGGATAGAATGTAACCCTTGCCCTTTTTCTGAGATTTAGAATGTTCTAATTTGGTCCTTTGACTTTTCGACTTTGGTTAGTTTCGTTAGAACAAGTACCGTGTTGACGGTGGCGAATCAATGTGATTGTGAGTATTTTATGTCTATTTTGCTTGTGTTAATCCTTTTTAGAGGATTTTATCTAGGTTGGTTATGTTCCGGGAGGTTCGTCCCGTAAATAGCTTGAAATGCTAAAAAACGAGTCCCGACACGTCCGTTAATGTTCAAAACAAATTTTGGGAAGTTTAATTTGGAAATATGTCGTGTAAATATTCTAAATTCTTAGAAAAGTATTTTTAAGTCTAATAAAAATACTAGGAAGCTTCGGATAACATTTTAAAATCGCGATTAAGAAATATTAAGGAAACCCGACACAAAACGAAACAACCCGGCCCTCCCTTGGATGCCTATCCGGTTCGAGTCTCATAGGGGGGACAAGGAGGCTAGTTTTTAGCAAGGTTGTCCCATGCATGTACTATTTGTTTATCTTATTGTTTTTCAAAACACACACACACACACACACAAGTATTCACTAAGCAAAATATCTCTTTTTCTCTCCTCCTTCTTGCCTTAATCGGACGCCACCTCAAACCCACACAAACATTTCATTGTTGATTTTTGATCAAGAACATGGAGGCTTAAAACATTTTAGGGTTGATTCAAATAGCCGGGGTATCATTTAAACAACGTTTGGGTTGTCGGTTCGTGTCCTAACTCCCTTTCAAAACCCTCTTTGTAAGTCTTCTAAATTTTAATTTAACTTGTACTTTTGAATGTCTAATGATGCGTAGAAGCTAGTTGTACGGTGCGTTTTCTAAAAATCAAACATGAAAAATAATTTGGAAAACCCATTAAGGGTGCGTTTTTTGTTCAAACACAATGAAAAGAGAACAAGGATTTATCATTTTTATGTTGTGGTTGTGATGGTTGAAAAATATTTATTTGCTATTTAGCTTATTTTGGTTAGTAGCTTATTCGACTTATTTATAAGCACTAGTGAGCCTATTTGTGGGCTTATATTGGTTCGAAAACCACAAGGACAAAAGAATAGTTATTTTTGGTTACTTACCTCCTATGTCGTATTTTTGTGGACTATTTTGATAGCTTATGGTAATAACCAAATGTACTACGTAGCTTATTAGCTTATTTAAAAGCTTAATATATTTGTTTGGGGACTATAGGGCTCACGACCCAATAAGCCCAATAAGCCGTGGCTTATTGTGGTTCGGTTTATTTTGATAACCATTGTTTGGGGCTTATATTTACTAATGGGCTTTAGTATTGAGCCTAAATCGTATTTTATATCTATGAATAACTTAATGGACCTCTATTGGGCCTTAAGGCCCAATAAGCGGAAACTAGTCGTTTCACGTGTTTTAACGAAC
>BQNB010128083.1:0-19337 GCA_026074375.1 Tanacetum coccineum | reverse complement strand
TAATCAACATATTTAGAGAAAAAGCTTTATCAATGATGAAGTCAAATATCATTGGTAAATAAGAATTTTAGTTCAAATTTATACCTTGGTTTTCTAAAAACGAAATTTTTCTATTTGCAAAAATAATGTATTTAAAAAAAATTTAAAAATTAAAAATTAAAAAAAAAATTAATAAAAAAAAAATAAAAAAAAATTAAAAAAAAATTTAAAAAAAAAATTAAAAAGGATGCAAGTTATAAATCCTTAGTGTTAATAATTAATATACAAACTCCATCGTGATAAAGTACATGGGCATTTGTCAGTTCGTTCCCGATGTGACATCGGAGGATGTATATTTAGGGTTGGTGTCATAATAAGTACGCGAGCTCTTGTCGGAGGCGAGGCCGATGTGTCGTTGAAAGAAAAGTGATACCAATTCCTAGCCTAATAAGTGTGAATAGTAGTAAATAATAAAGTTGCAAAGTTAGAAAATAAATAGTAAAAGTTTCATTTTCTAAAACCAAGGTATTCTTTTTGAGCTAAGGTTTGCAAAAGTCTACAAAGCTTTTTCATCGGAAGTTCATGCGTTTCGGTTAGTATTCTCCGGATGGGGTGTCAAAAGCCTTAGCACTTACCCGATGACGGTGGGATCGCTAGAGAAGAAAATCATTCATGAGACAAGTGAACCAACGATGTCTTAGCTAAGGAGGTTTTTGTTTGCTTTGAGTTGTGATTCTACTAAGTGATTAACATATTAGCCCAAAAGGCCCATGTGTAAAGCTTAGTCGGATTTCAACTATCTAAAATATGGATTTAATGGTTTAAATTAATTTGAACATATACACCTAAATTTATTATTTATGTCGGGAAGAGGAATTCACAAGTTGTAATTATAAGTAGTCTTAGCATCTTAGTTCGTAATTAGCAGTGATCTTATTTTTAAGCTTAGCATGGGAAAAGTGAAAAATCGGGGATGATGAAGTTATCTTTTAGACACTTAATTGTGCTTTTTGTTCTATGATCCTAAAAGTTACCAATAAGGTAATGAAAACAATACATTATGTCAACACAAATAAGTTGTAGTTAGGTAGTTAATTATCAAGAAAAATCATAAAAAGAGAAAAATCTTAGAAAATAGGAAATCGGGTGTTTTATAACTTGTGATCTCTTATCTCTCTCAACAAAAAAATCTTTGCTACTTTTCAAAGGTTTAGTTTGGGGAATTTTTGAGGTATTTGGTTATAAGGCATGTGATATTGCGTGAGGACACACAATCGTTTAGTTTGGGGAATTTTGATAAGTGTAAAATACACATATCCGTTTGTACCTAAAATAACCCAAATAAACCCAAAACAGACCAAAAATGGCAAAAATATGCTTGTATTTGTGTTTTGTGTGTGCAGGTACGGATATATCAAAAATCACAAGAAAACAGTCAAAAACGGGCAAGCACGGACACGAGAATCAGAAGAGTACAAAAGAGTGATCAAAAGCCAAAGCCTCAGTCAAAAGAAGCCAAGAAAAGTCAAAATCAGTCAAAGATGGTCAAACTAAGTCAAACACAAAAGGACAAATCCTCAAAATATTTCACTTTGGTCCCTCAACTCTCACAAAAGCCCAAAACCCTAGCCCACTTCTCTTTTCCATAAACCACAAGGGCTAAACTTGCAATTTTCGAATGATATTTATAATTAGAAAAGGGAAAAGAAATGAGAGGGGCTAGTATTGTCAATAGGGCAAAGATTCAACTAAAAATTACCCAACTCAGTTAAAAAAGGAAGAAGGCGCCAAATGCTCAATTTACTGTTCATCGTCTTCCCAAACGTGCCCTTAACTCAAAACAAAGGGGTTTTCACAATTAGAGGGTACAAAGGACAATTTAGGTGTCCAAGTACACCTTGGCAGTAAGAAACGTCACTCCCCATCTCTGATTGGTCCAATCCCTAAGGAAGAATGCCACGTCAATGGAGAAAGCACAAATTCATGTGGGTTTTTGTGCTAAAACACTCACAAAAGAAGCACAATGACATCCAAAAGGGAATGACATGCTGGCAATCTTCAAGTGTCTACACAAAGATTAAACGGCCACAATTAAAGCTCAAATGATTGAAGAAATGATTGGCTGAGATTGAAAGATTGGAGAGCAAGGCAAGAGAGCCTGGAAGCTTCAGCTTGGCACTATAAATAGGCCTCACCTCTTACACACACACTATCTAGGTTTTTAGTAGTTTTTAGTCTAGCTTAAATTTCATATTTTTCTTAAATGTAATTTTCCTTAAAATATTTTGTAATCTCCTTTTCAAGTAATGTAATCAGTAACTTTCATTAATGAAATTTAGTTTAAGTCATTTATAAGCTCTCTTTTCTCTTTATTCAAAAACTCTCTTAATAAGCCAAACTGTCTCAATAAGCTAATAAGCTCATTTTAAGCTCTTTCAGTCTATAAGCTGAAATAGAGCTTATTTTAATTCAGTATTAATCTTACTTTAACCTTAAATCAGTTCAACTTACATTCATCATGGACCTTATTGGATATGATCTTTTTAGAAGGGGATCTTAACTTGGAAGAGATCCCAAGGACTTTACCCTAGCTTATTTAATAAGCTAGGGAGCTTGTAGCTGCTCTTAATTGAGATCTCTTGTTTAGCTAGAGGAGTTTGTAAGTTTCTCTTTTATTTCCTTTTATTCTAGCTTTAAATAGTGATCTCATTGCTTTCTATATTTAGATCTGCTTATTTGCTTATTAAGTTTGCTTATTGTTGCTTATTTGTTTTTAATTTAGCTAATTAGTCACATTTGTTCATCTGTTTTTGCTTTTAATGACCTAGATCATAGTTTTTATATAATCAGTCATTTAAGCTTTTAAAAAAAACCAAAAATAGTAGAGATTAGCTTAATCTTAGATTATAGCTTAATACAGTTGTTGATTCATGTTTGTTAGGGTAGATTTAAGCTAGTTTTTATCTGGTAGTTAATACTTATTAATTAGATTTGCATTTCAAAGCTTTACTCAAATTTGTCATCATTTGAAGGAGTGTTTGGTTTAGGCTAATTTGACCATCTGAAGACAAAGTTTTTTTTATGCAAAACACTTGAGTCAGTTTTAATATCACTTAAAATCAATAGGAAAACAGATTTCAAAAGTTAGATTTTAATTTTCAAAAGGTTATGGCTTACTTTTCCTTCTCAGCACCAGGGTACCTTGTGCCTTTCTTCTTGCTTGTGAAATTTTAATCCAAAGCCCTTAAGGCTTGGATTTGCTTGCATTGTGTTTATACACATAATTTGAGTGTGTTTAAGGTAGTGGGATTCACTAGGTTAACCTGCATATTCGTCTTTGTGTTTTGCAAACTGCATCAGCAGTACTAAGTTAGTTAGTACTGCTGAACTTTAGGCTTATTATTGATTTTGTATATATAGGATTTAGGATTTCATTTTCTAGTAGCTAGTAGTCTGTGTAAGCTTGAATCTAAATTGATTAGTTTTTCAATTTATAGCTCTATGTCATAGTTAACTCTTGGTTTGCACTTGTGCAAAGTGCACCAGTACTAACAAAAAGTTAGTACTGCTGTCACAGTTAGTACTGCCCCTTTAAGATTAGTCTTTAGTTAAGTAAAAGTAGGATTTTAGGTTCTTAAATGCAAGTTGGATTAAGTCTAGGTTTAGCTTATTATAGATTAAGTTTTAATTTACATTTTCTAGATTATTTACTTAGCTTAATTTAGCTGTCAAAGTCACAAAAATTCATAAAAGCCAAAAACAGTTAGCAATAGAATTTAGCTTTTAAATTTTAGATTCTAGCTTGAAGTAGTAGGTTTTAGTGCTTAAATTAGTTTCTTATAAGTTGTTAGTTAAGTTTACAAATACTCAATTGCTGTCTTTGCTTTTTGAGCATTTGAGCTTATTTTGGTTTTGAGCTTATTTCTTAGTTTCCTTAGTATGCTACTGATCCGTCCAAACTACACCTTAAAATATATATAATATAATAAAATATAAAATATATATAGTAAGAATAGTCTAAAAGCAGAATCAATAATACCGAGAAGTAGTATAGAATGTTCCCGGGTCGTTTATCCCCAACGAGGCTGGACTGGAGAATCGATACAGTCGAAGATTTGAGTTTGAAGGAGATTTTTGGATTTTGAATTACACTACGAATGCAATAGCACAATTAATCTATAGAAACAATTACATAATTAAAAACGTTTAACTATTACGAGTAAAATTACAGTGAATTAAAACGTTGAGCTAAAACGAGAATGTAAAATCTAAGGCACTAATTTTAACAAATTTTATACCTAAAAATCACAAATTTAAAAATAAAATTTTAGGAAAAAGAATTAGAATTTTTTAACTATTTTTGAATTTTTTTTGATTTTTTAAAGAAAAATGAATTACTAAAAATAAACTTTTTCTAAAAATTAATACTAAAATTTTACTTTTATTTTTCAAAAATACGAGATTTAAAAAGAAAATTTTCACAAAAAGAATCAAAAATTTTCGACTATTTTTCTATTTTTTATGATTTTTCTAAGAAAAAGAAATTAACTAAAATCTATTTAAATTCCTAGAAAATACAAATTAAACTGGAAAAATAAAGAAAAATGGTTTTTAACTACTTAAATGGTGTAGAAAATCAATGGAACAGGAAGCCCTAATTTTTATAAGCTAATTGAACACTAATTTTATCAATTAAAATCTAAACCCTAATTTAATAAAAAACTAATTGAAAAAATATTAAAACCTATTTTATTTTTAACAAAAGACAGGGGTAGAATTGTAATAAAAGAATGGAAGAGGGTAGTGGGGTAACTATTGCAATTTACACTTGATTGAAAAGGGTAACCCTTTCTTCTATTGCAATATTACAAAACAGACCCTACGAATTGCTTATTTTTGGCTTATTGAAAAAGTGAGTTTCAGCAAAAACTCAAAACTACAAACTTATAAAAAAGCTTATTCTAAACAACTTTAATAAAGGCACTTTCTACTTTTGTCCACTCAATAAGCTGGAAAATAAGCTTTTTAAATCTGTTCACAGAAACTAGGGGTTTGACAGCTTATTCACATTTTGGCTTATTTCTAGCTTATTACTAGATGAAACTGAAAACCAAAAGATGCTACTTGATACTTATGATGTGTACTAAAAATATCTAAAATGTAATTAATAAGTAAAATGTAAACAAGGTATGGACTAAAATTGCTTGCAAAAGTGCAAGTTTAGTTATAACTGAGATTAAGCTCTCACTAATAGCTAAGAAGCTTAAGTTCTGAATCCTAAAAGCTAAAATTTTGGAAATAAGTTCTAAAATGAATGTTGAATAAAACTAGATATAAGGATTTTGATAAAAACCACTGGATCTTAAAAATCAAAAAGAAAAATAAGCTAAAATTAAATCTACATACACCAATTTTTAAGGATTTTAAGCTATCAACTCAGCTTATTTTGAAGGTTTTAAAGCTTATCTATACTAAACTAATGGAGAACTATGTAAATGCTTAAAATCAAATTTTAACTCCTAATCACTAAAGCTAAAAAGATTCTAAAAATGTGACTAGCAACAACAGTTTTAACCTGTTGTTGCTGATGCAATTGGCAAAGAAACAAAAGTGCAGGCTTAGTTTCTACTTTAGACTCTTTAACTAACTCATTACAAGTATATAAATGTCAACTAACACAAAGTTACCTCTAAATTGCCATGAATGTCTTTAAAACTAAAAATACTTAATTCTCAAAACTGCCCTGGTGCTGGCAAAGAAATTTTAAGCTCATAATTCTTGAATTCTATTAACTATCTTTTAAAACCTGTTTTAAACTTGATCATATGACCTAACTCAATTTTATAAAAGATTTTGACAAAATGAAGTTGACTTTAAAAGTCAAATAAAGCTTGTACCAAACACTCCTTAACTTTGACTGTCAAAACTAAAGTAACATTCAAATCTATTTTAACACTAAATCAGTTGAAACCTTTTATCCACTCTTACTAATACTAGTCTAATAAAGCTAAATTACCACTAAAAACAACAGCTTATTAGTAGAATTAAACTACTTTCTCTACTAGCCTCCTATATAACTATGACAGAATTAAAGTAATGAGAGCTCATTGGATTTACCTACCAAAGTTTAAATCACTTGCATTTTTAAACTAATCTAAACAATACTAAACAGGATTAAGCACTAAGAAAACAAAGAAATAAGCTACTAGAATTAAGCTATGTATAAGCTAAAATGAATTTTAGAAAATGAAACCTGAGTTTTTTGTTGTCTCAGAACCAAGCCACTCTATCTGAATGAGTGGCTTAAAACCTGAACCTAATGGCTCCTTAGCCTCTAAATCAATGAGCTTAAAGCTCAATAAGCTATATTAGCTTATTGCTTCTCAAAAGCCTCCAAAATGCATCAAATGACCTCTAGTGATCATTTTTAAATGTGAAATGAACAAAATGAAAAAATGAATGACTTAAAATAAGGATTTAACTGAATTTGAGCTTATGAACAGGAATAAGCCCAAAAGAGCTTATTGAGAGCTTCTTAAGGTAAAACAGCTTAAAATTGAAATAAAAAACAATTGAAACTCAAAAACTAAATTATATTGCTCACAATGATTAAGTACAAGTTGAAATAACAAAGGTACAACTGAAAATAAAAGGTTAAAAAAACGTAATTGCAACAGTCCACGTAAACTGAAAAAAAAATACAAAGAGAATTTTAAAAACTCTAAAACTACTCACTAACTTTCTCTGTCTTCTTCTTCTTTTATAGATGTCCAGCTTCTTTGTTGTGTTTGTTTGGTGAGAGCAAACCAAAAACCAATCTTGACCCTTAATCCTGCCTTGGAGCCCGAGTCGTAGGTATGGATTGCCAACATGGCACAAAGGGGTTTAGTGGAGAGGGGGTGAAGGTTTGATCCATGGTGTATTGGTGTGAGGTTGAGTGTTATGGGGAGAAGGAAAAGGTAACACAGGCTTTGGGTTTTGGGGTTGGCTATGGCGGGAAAACTAGTTTGGGGGAGACAGAGTACAAGTTTATGGGAGATGGCACAAAGGGTCCCTCATGGTTATAAGACTTGTTGCATTCATCGTCCTTGTGTTGTTATAACTTTTGGGGACTTGGCAAAACAAGTCCCCAAGAGTTATAACACTCTTTGCACCACTAGTCCTTGGGTGTACAAGTTAGGGGAGTTGGCAGCTTTGCCCCTTGGAGTATATCTTTGCCATATTGGCAGTTTGCACCCTTCTTTTCTTTTTCTTCTTTTTTCTCTTATAAATATAAGTTTAGGGATTTACAATTTTAGTCCCTAAACTTATATTTCTTGACTTTTGGCTTCGGGGTTGACTTGGGTTGACTTTTTCAGGCTTGGGCTTGGACTTTGACTTTGTCTTTTCCTGCTTTTCCATTCCGAGTCCGGTTTTGTCGTTTTGGCTTCGTTTTTCGTCCTTTTCTTAAATATCCGTTCCTGCACAATACAATTAGCAAAACAAGCGTATATTTGGCATTTTAAGTCCGTTTTTGGTTATTTTAGCTCGTTTTTAAAGGTAAAAGGTATGTGTAATTAAACACATACCAAAATCCCCCATACTAAGGTATTGTCGTGTCCTCACGCAATGCTATGAAGTAAGCATTTATGAAAACTAAGAATCTAAATCCCCTCGACTAATAACCTCGCTAAGTAGCTAAGTGTTTGTCAAGGGGAACTAAAGAATCAAAAGCTTCGACAAGTCCCGTTTTCACCATTTTTTTTATCTATACACTAACTATCCCTAATATTTTTGGATTTTCCTTTTCCTTTCTTACTACCTGTTTGATTCCTTTATTTTTATTTAACACTGGGATCATAGGGAAGAGAAACCGCACCATAGAATATTCTACGGATGTCCTGACGGTTAATTCATCGTACCGATTTTTCCTAGCTCCAAACAAGCCATATTTAAACAAGATCATTTTCAATATAAGTCTTAAATTGCTAATCACTCCATACTTATGACTTGTGAACTTTTAACTCCTCAACATGAATATATGATTTAAATGGTGCACTCATTTCAATCAACCATAGATCAACTTATTTTCATAGTGTGAGTCAAGAATGGGAATCATGCCCTCAAAGCAACTCAACTTATGAGGACCTTGTAACCTTGATTTTAGTCACATTCATTAATGGGTATTTGACATCATATGGGTCATATGCATGGGGTTGTAGTTGCTTAGAGTGTCATGTTACGACACATCATGACTGGTGACAATTGGTAATTAACATGGATCATGGGTCATGTGCATTGGGTTGTAGTGGCTTATATTGTAATGGAACCCATGCATGACCGGTGATTATGGCTAATTCATATGGGTCATGGGTCATGTGCATTAGGATATCACTAGTCACATTCATTAATGGGTATTTGACATCATATGGGTCATATACATTGGGTTGTAGTTGCTTAGAGTGTCATGTTACGACACATCCATGACTGGTGACAATGGGTAATTAACATATGGGTCATGTGCATTGGGTTGAAGTGGCTTATATTGTAATGGAACCCATGCATGACCGGTGATTATGGCTAATTCATATGGGTCATGGGTCATGTGCATTAGGATATCACTAGTCACATTCATTAATGGGTATTTGACATCATATGGGTCATATTAGGGGTGTTCACGGGGCGGTTCGGTTCGGTATGTTGGTAACGTATTTCTAAATTTTTAATTTAAATTTAAATTTTTTAAATTTTGTATTAGATAGATGTTTTGGTAGAATCAATTGGTATTATGACTATATGGATGAGTATAACATGTAAGATTATCACTTTTTAATATGTTAATTGTCATAAAATTTTATTTTTTAAAATAAATTTAAATTGTTAATAAACATATAGTCACACATTCCTTTTTAATGATAAAAGATTACATCTTTAATTGAGCGCCAAATTTAAATAATCAATGTCAAATTATCAATAATTCAAAAAATTTAACTTTTTAAAAATTTAAAATTTGGAGCCAAATTGCAGCCAAAAATTTTAAAATCACATATGAATATGGACGGTTTATTTTCCTAATTTTAGCAAAAACACTTTTTCATCTCTCCAAAAAAAGACTGCAACCAAAACAGAACAATAGCATCTCTTTTTACACCATTAATTACCACTTTTACTTTCTTTTTTTTTACACATTGCGGCTGAAGAATCATGGAAACTAATAAGCTACAACTTATTTAGTGAAACAAGTTGAAAATAACTTTAAACCAAATACGCTACAACTTATTTAGTTTTGCTAAATTTAAATTTTTAAATGTGAAACAAGTTGAAAATAAGTAGAGGGAGAAAAAGCCATGATTTAATAAGCAGTTTCTATAAGCACTCATAAGCAGTTTCTATAAGAACTCTTTAAGCTACTAGCCAAAAACAATGAAGCTTAAACTTCTATATTAAAAAGGAAATGCATAACATTAACGAACAGGTTACTCTGTCAAGATGGTAACCCGCTTTACTTCTGTAAGGGAGGTCGCGTGTTCGATTCTCGCTGGGGTGTAACATCCTTTTTTATTTCTTGTTTTTTTCTGAGTTAAAACAAAACTCCCTTATCAGCCTTTGTAAACTCTTTTGCTTGGGGTTTGCTTTTTGCTGTTTAAGAATGTTATAGCGTTTTGGGTTGCAGCTTGGTACAACTTATATAGTCGAATAAGCTACTTCCTACCTTATTCAATTTGGGCTTAAGCTCATAAACTGCTTAATTCTGCTTATTAAACTCCTTATTCTTGGTTTTAAAACTGCTTATTAAATCTGCTGATAAGCTGATATAGATAAGGGGTGTTTGGTTTTTGGTTTTCAAAATACAAAAAAAAATAAAAAGGAATCACGCCCAGCAAGAATCGAACCCGCGACCTCAAAGATAGAGGTCAAGAGGGGTTCATCTCAGCAGCACCTATTCATCATAGAAGAAGAATAGATAAATTTTGCTTATCATATTGCTGTTATAAAACTAGATTAGTTTAGGCTTAATTACATTTGAGATTTATAGTTTCAAGTTTAGCTTCTTTTTAAAAACCTAAAAGTAGTTTAGGCATAATAACGTGAACATATGTACTGGTTTTTTGCTACACTTAAATAATATGTGACAAAACTTGAGTCCATGATTTAGACACATAAACAAATACTTTATGTGACCATATATGATATTATGAATTTAGACACACAAACACTCAATGTGACTAATATGAAATTTAATGATAACCGATTTCACATTTTGCTCTAAATAAATGCACATGAATACTTCACGTGGTGACGTTATGAATATATTGGGTCATATAATCACTTATCTGTGGCCATAAACATAATTTAGTCACACATTTGTGATATGTTGTGGCTATTGTAAAGGCATATAGTCACATGATCGTGCTAGAAGTAAATGTGACTATACACATTAGCTTTTGGCAAGCTAAAAAAACTAAACTTTAAACACACATATTAAGTTACGTGACCATATGTAATAGATTTTGGCTATACTTAAATAATGTGTGATAAAACTTGAGTCCATGATTTAGACACATAAAAAAACACTTCATGTGACCATATATGACATTATGAATTTAGACACACAAACACTCAATGTGACTAATATGAAATTTAATGAGAACCGAATTCACATTTTGCTCTAAATAATAGCCACATGAATACTTCACGATGTGACTGTTATGAATATATTGGTCACATATAATCACCTTAAATTTGGCTATAAACATAATTTAGTCACACATTTGTGATATGCTGTGGCTATTGTAAAGGCATAAAGTCACATGATCGTGCTAGAAGTAAGTGTGATTATACACATTAGCTTTTGGCAAGCTAACACAAACTAAACTTTCAACACACGTATTAAGTTACATGACCATATGTACTGGATTTTGGCTACACTTAAATAATGTGTGACAAAACATTTAGTGTGACCATATATGGCATTTGGTCTCAGTGTTCAAGTGTGTGACATATATTTGTCACTATTTATATGTATATCGTGACTAATGCTTCAACCTTACTTTTCATTTGTCACGCGTTCCAAATTCATATGTGGCTAAATAATTAGCAAAAGATAGCAGTCACCCTTAAATCATGTGTGACAAAACTTGACTGTATGATTTAGACACATAAAAAATTACTTCATGTGACCATATATGCCATTTTGGTCACATGTTCATTGCTGCTTTTTCTAGTGTGTGGAATATATTTGTTACTATTTATATACATATCATGACTAATGCTTCAAGCTTACTTGTATTTGTCACGCGTTCCAAATTCATATGTGGCTAAATAATCATATAAAAAATTACCAGTTACCTTTAGCCACATAAATGTTCGAATGTGTGGCAATACAGTTCTAATGGTCACACACATCAAAATTTCATGTGTGGCTAATTAGTAAATGTTGTCTATTTTGGTACCTTTAGCCACATAAATATGTGAATGTGTGGCCGTTCCATTTTGCCCATGTGTGACCAAATCCCATATTTGTACTAGTGTACGTTGAATCCCTTGAAAATGAAATTGACGAACATGAATCTGATAAAGCAGAATTTTCAAACATGGTATGATATACTTTTTCATGAATGAGTGTTAATGTTGTTATGTGTTCTGATTGGCATTTGTTATATTGATTTAGATGTTCACAATGAAATTGCAATACTTTATTTCAGAAATGAATAGACTGTGAATGTCTTGCACAAAAGCTTTCGAAAAAAACTGAAACTGTTAGTAAAGAAGTTTATACTGAGATTTTATGAAGTTTTTCTAAATTAGAAAAACACTCGATTTATCTTGAACTTTCTTTATAACAATGTCAAGAACAAATGAAAAATGACACAATTTGCAAAAAAAAAAGTATCAAATGTATTTCTAAAAGAACGTGAACAATATTTCAAAATACAAGATTTAAAAGTTCAATTGCAAGACAAGAACATTGCCATAAGTGAGTTAAAGAAACTCATTGAGAAATGCAAAGGAAAGTCTGTAGAAACTAAGTTTGATAAACCATCTATTATTCGACAACCAAATGCTCAAAGGATTCCAAAACCATCAGTTTTAGGCAAATCGGCTCCATTTTTAGACTCTCTTGAGAGGAAAAGTTTTCAAAGACAAAGTTAGTCCTCAAAACTAATGTGTCAGAGTGTTTATCAAAACTAGTCACTACACAGATTTTGCCTCAAACAGCAAGGCAAGCTGTAAGAAACATAAATTTGATTAAACCAGGTATGTATCAATTTGACACTAGAACAACACAAACAAGAACACCACAGTTGCCTTAGACTTCTAGGAATACTAATCCTCGCGAGTCTACCTCTACAGGAGTAATTCACAAAACTAATGTTAGCGGACCACAGCTTAGGAGCACTCAAATGAAAGATAAGATTGTGCCAAACAATAGTCAAGTGAAAGATAAAAAGACTAAAGTAGAAGACCACCATATGATGTCTAGTATTTCTAATAAAACAAAGTCTGTAACTGCGTGTAATCACGGTTTAAAATCTAGAACTTCAAATGTTAATGATGTGTGTGCTACTTGTGGAAAATGTTTGTTTAATTCAGATCATTATGCTTGTGTTTCTAAATTCTTGAATGACGTAAATCCTAGAACTAAGAAGCCTAAAGTAGTGCCTATTAGTACTAGACAACCTAAAAGTCAAGCGAACAAATCTGTTGCAACAACCCTTAAGAAAACAGTTGCATCAGAATCCACTATCCAGAAATCAAAGAGTTACTCTAAGATGTTGTATGAGAAAACTAGTAAGGCATGGAAAAGTTTGATAGAGCAACAATGACCATCAGGATATAAATGGGTTCCTAAGAAAAAAATGAAATAGGTGCCTAAAACTAAGAATGAAAATGTGAAAAAGAGAGTTAGCTTTGCCATAGATAATTTATCTAGGATAACAATGTCTTGAAACTCACAAATACTTTAGGATCCAATTTGTCATGTATTCCATCGTCCTCTAATTCTCTTGCAGATTGTTCAACTCATTCTATTCATTGTTGACTCTGGATGCACAAAGTACATGATGGGCACAAATTAAAGTGTTGTGCTTTTTTGTTGAAAAATATTTGGGTATCATTGATGTGTGCTAAAACACATATCATTTGTACCCCTTAAAAATGCTAATAAACGGACTAAAACACTAAAATATGAGTATATTATGTTGCAAATTATGTTTGATGTGTTTTTTATGTCTTACAGGTACAAATGATTAAAAACAAATCAAAAACGGTAATTTTTGGGTGACTTTCGATGAGGTTTTTACGTTTATCGGGGCTTAAACGAAGTCGTTAATATTCCTTGATCACACCATTGGAAAGAGCATGAAATTATGAGTCAAACGGTACCAGCCTTTCTATCTTGAACCTTTTTATTTTGACCCTTTTTTGCCCCTGGTATTTAACTTTGATACTAAATTTAAATGAACTGGGCCAAAAGTGGGTTAATAAAATTATTTTGCATACATTAATATAGAACCATGATCTATTAGAGCAGTTGGTTCTTGTTGGTTCTTGGATTAAAACGAGAGGGGCCGAGTTCGTTTCTGCAGGAGGGTTTTTATCCCCTAACGCACTCGTTCATCTTGACACGTTTGCTGTAATCGTAGGTGCCCATGTTAAGTTGTAGAAATTAAAATCCGCTGGTACCTCAAAATAACCCCAATTAAACCCAACAGACCAAAAATGAAAAATATGTGCTTGTATTGTGTTTTGTGTGTGCAGGAATGGATATATCAAAAATCACAAGAAAACAATCAAAAACGGGCAAGCACGGACGCGAGAATCAGAAGAGTATAAAGCCGAAGCCAAGAAAAGTCAAAGTCGGTCAAAGATGGTCAAACTAAGTCAAACACAAAAGATAAATCCTCAAAATGTTTCACTTTGGTCCCTTAACTCTCATAAAAGTCCAAAAATGTCCCCTCCTCCCTTATTGGGCCCAGGAAAGCTTAATGGGTCTTCTTAACCCTAAATGGGCCTTACACGGATCCAAGCCCATTACACTGAACTCAAGTTTCTTAAGCCAAGTTCCTTCTTTAACAACCACAAGGGACATTCTTGTAATTTCGTAAAAACTTGTTTTTACTCTACATTGTAAAGAAAGAGAGGATGAAGTTGCATTTCAAAAGTTCAAAACGAATGTACCATTTTCAGTTAGAAAAGGTGCGGGTAAAAAATCGTGTTACTTTTCACATCGTCTCTCCGAACATTCACCTTAGTCAAAAACAAGGGGCACTTAAGAATTAAAGGGCCCATTAGTCAACGTTCATGAGCTCCCTCTAATACAAAAGAAGGGTCAAATCAGTTCAAATCAAGGGGTTACCTCTATCCTCACTATGCTCACCTCACACGTCAGCAATGGGATAAGCACAAGATTAGTGGGAATTTGTACCATTTCCTCTCAGAAAAAAAGCACAAGTGAGCCTCAAACGGATTGCCACGTTGGCAATCCGTGTGAGGTCACTTAGTGATCCAATGGCCAAAAGCATAGATCAAAAATGAAAGAAAGAATCAAGGGGGATGTTAATGAAGGAAAGGGGGCTAGAAGATTTCTCTTTGTTAGCTATTAAATAGGCCCTCAACAGTTCACACACACACACGTAGCTTAGGGTCTTAGTTTTAGCTTAATTTCTTTTTAGTTTAATTTAGCTTTAAATCCTTGTAATTTTCTTAATGTAAACAAGCTTTATTATAATGAAATTTTAGTTGTTTTAATCTCTCTTAAGATCTTTTACCTAATCTTAATAGCTTCACTTTTTTCCTATTAAATAAGCTAAGATCAATAAGCTCTCAATAAGCCCTTTACAGTCTATAAGCTGAAATTGGGTTTGACTAGACTTAATCTAACCTAAACCTTAAATCAGCTTAACTTGCATTTATCATGGACCTTATTGGATATGAGCTTTTTGGAAGGGGATCTTAACTTGGAAGAGATCCTATGGACTTATACCCTAGCTTATAAATAAGCTAGGGAGCTTGAAGCTGCCAAATTTGGTACCTCTTATTTAGCTAGAGGATAAGTAAGTTTCCTTTTATTATCTTATGTCTTTAAATTTTAGCTTATATAGTAGTTAAAATGCTTATTAGTTTTAGAACTGCTTATTTGCTTATATTGTTGATTATTATTGCTTATTTGTATTTCATTTAGCTTTATAGTCATAATTGTTCATCTGATTTTAGTGGTAATAGCTTAGATCATAGTTTTTATTAAATTTGTCATATAAATCTAAAAAATCAAAAATAGTAGAGAATAGCTTAATCTTAGATTATAGCTTAATACAGTTGTTGATACATGTTTGTTAGGGTAGATTTAAGCTAGTTTTTATCTGGTAGATAATACTTATTAATTAGATTTGCATTTCAAAGCTTTACTCAAACATGTCATCACTTTAAAGGAGTGTTTGGGTTTAGCTACTTTGACCTCAAAAAGTCAAAGTGGGCTCTTGAATTTAGTTAAGTCAGATTCAATCTACCTTATAATCAATAGGAAAAGCAATTTTAAAGGTTAGTTTGCAAAAATCAATAAGTTTGGGCTTAATTCATCTTTTCAGCACCAGGGCACTTTATAACTTTATTTTAGCTTTTGAATACTTGAACTAAGCCTTCAAGGGATTAGATCTTGCTTGTTCTTGGTTTGCACACTTACAATAAGTGTGTTGAAAGTAGTAGTTACCTTTAGGAAAAACTTGCTCAAAGTGTGTGCTTGGTTTACCATTGCACCATCTGAGTAATAACATTAAGTTATACTGCTGTTTATTAAGCCCACATTAGTAGCATGTTAGATTCATTTGTTTATCTTATAGCATTTTATAGTTTAGTTATAGTTTAATATAGATTAAGCCTTAAATCTTATTTCCTAGCTTATTTTCCAAGATTAATTTTGCTGGCAATTGTCATTCAAAAACTTAAAAAACCAAAAATAGTAGGTTAGTAATTTAGCTTATTAAATTTTGAATCTTAGCTTAAGGTGGTAGAAGTTATAGCTTAAATAGATAGATTATAAGTAGCTTAACTAGTTTTCAGAAGCTCAAAGTCTAGATTTTCTTTTTGAGTATTTTAGCTTAATTGGATTTTTGCTTATTGCTTTTATATTCTTAGTTTGCCTAATTCATGATTAATTTTAGTAGCTTAAAAGGGTTTCTAGCTCTATTTTCTTTTCTTAATTAGCTTAAGCTAGTCATAAGCTAATTAGAACTTCTTTCCTTTTTCATTTTGAATTAATTTTGAGTCTTTTATAGCTTATTTTCTAAAATCAAGAGTTAAGGCCTCCTTTCTGAGGTCAGTTTAGAAATAAGCTCTTATTGAGCTTATTTGTTATTTTCAGCCCAAGTAGCTTTTATTAATTTTGTTCCTACTAGCTTCCTTTACAACTTTGCTCTTTCAAGTTTTTAGTGATAAGCACTTTTAGAATTTGAGCTTATAGTTGGACTTTGGTTGTTATCGGGGTAGGACCTCAGGGACCATTCTTGTAATTTTCCTGTTTTAGTTGTTTCTCAGTTAATCCTTGCCCGTTAAATGTTTTAGCTCCGTTAGCCCTTAAGTCTTTTTCACAGTTAGTCCCTAAGTTAGTTTTTAATTAGTTTACTTAGTTTTAATTAATAATTAGGGTTAGGTTTTAATTAGTTCAATTAAACTTTTATAAAAAGATAAAAATTAGGGCTTTTATTTTTAGAAAATTTCTGCACATTTTCTTTAACTAGAGTAATTTTTTATAAAATTTTTAAGACTTTATTTTTAATAAGTTTTATAGTTTTTAATTCAAATTAAATTCAAAAATAATCAAAAAAAAATGTTTTTCTTTTTCCTAAAATTTTCTTTTGTCTTAACTTAGATTTAGAATTTTAGTTTACATTTTTAAGGATTAAAATTAGTTTACTTGTTTATTAGTCGCGTTTTATTATTTTACCGTATTTGTTTAATAGTTTAAATTGCTTTAATTAGTAGATATAGATTATCAAAAACATCTTTGCTTTATTCAAATCAGAATCCGAACTAAAACGTGGTTTCAATTTCACTAGTCGTTGGGGAAACGACCCGGGTGATCATACTTGCCCGGTTTTATATACGTATTATATATTATCTTTGTGAGTGGAATTCTCCGAGGGTTACTTGGGGATTTCCTTAATTTCTCTATAAGTATATTATTTTATATGTATCTAAATTTTTACATCATACTCCATTACCAAAATTTTGAAATCACACCTAATTCATCCCAATGTTGACAACCACTGGATTCCAAGTACCATCTCACACCCTCTTAGTGGCAAAATCATAACATCAGAAGTGTAGGTAACTCCTTAAAACTCCCAAGAAAAATCCTTACTCATACAAACTACTCATGACATTTCCATTTGCCACAGATACTTCTAATGGACATATTTTCCTGAGTTTACACCCTAATTTCCTAGCAGTGTTCCAATCCAAGAAATTGTGTGTACTTCCACAATCCACCAATGTATGAACCACATTCTTTCTCACATAGGCTCTAACCCTCATGGTCCCATAACTATTTTCACAAGTTAAAGCATTCAAAGAAATTAAAGGCGGCTCATCAATCAAACTAGTAGTGTAAGTACTCATAATCCCCTCCTCAATCAACTGTATTTCCTCATCTTCTTCCATACCCAATCCTTCCCCTATCACTTCTAAAGAATACAATTGTCCACTACACTTGTGGCTAGGTTCATACTTTTGATCACAATAGAAACATAGGTGCTTAGCCCTTTTTTCCTCCAATTCTTGTTGAGTTAGTTTTTTAAAAGGCCTGTTTGGCATATGGGTATGGTTCTGAGCAGGAATGGTAGTGACATTTCTGGTTACATTTCCCCCTCCCCTATTGAAATTAGTAACCATATTGTTCTTATTTCCAGCTGTCAATGACGAATGTTTGCCTCTTGATACTGAATTACTGGCTTCTTGCAGTTTGGACAAACAAAACACATCAGCCAAAGTGGTTGGCTTAAACATTCTAACAGCATAAGCAATATATTCCTTTAAGCCCCCAATGAATTAGCTAATAGCATAAGCATCACTTACATCAACTTTATTCAACAATTCTTCAAAAGAGTCCTAGTATACCTGGACACTTGTAGTTTGCTTTAGATTTTTCAGTTCCACTACTGGATCTTCAAAAGCTGATTCAAACCTCTTCTTTACTTGTATTTGATACACCTCCCATGTAACCACCTCACCAAACTTACTCATGAAGTGCTTATGTCAGTTAAGTGCTTTTCCAAATAAATGCATTAAGACCACTCTTATTTTCTGTTCATCTTCCCCAATATTATCCATCTCAAAGAACTTATTAACTCTATATAACCAACTTTTCACACCATCAAACTTAGGGAACTCTAGGTTAGTCAATCTATCATATGAACCTCCATTCTGTCCATTTGACCACCAGTTTCCCTTCTTTAGTGCATACACCATTGTTAAGTCTGTTTTCTAACGATTAAATTGATTGTGCTAATTGAGTAACATTGCTCGTCAAACTTGCTATTTGATCCTCCATTGAGTTTGGATTAGTTAATACGGAACGTGTGTTCACCATTGTTGTGTTGTAACTGAATTAGTTGAGTTAGTTATGAAACGGTTAGGTTGTTTGAACAGATTCGTAACAGAATAACTGCCAAGATCAGCTCTGATACCAATTGTAACAAGCGTTGAGTAATCACTAAAGATTAGAAAACACTCACAATGGCAACAATGCTCAACTAGGAACTATGAAGAAGAAACACAGCTCGAAAATGGATTGTTATTAGATTTGTGTGGAATGATTACAAAGGAAACGATTACAAAGAGAATTGAGATTACAAATCATGATGATAAAATGAGAAAATGAAATGGGAAAGCCTTTTATAGGCGAAATGAGTGGTAACCACTTTTGGGCGAGAAAACATAACAGAAATATGAAAACATGCACTTAAGACCACCAACTTTGAAAATGTGCACAAATGGTCCCTGAAGTGGCTTGACTTGTAACATTATATAAATATACATTTTTGATGAAAAAATCATTGAAAATGCTCAATACGTTTGTGCATCAAAATTCGTTTTAACATCTAACTTCCTTTTAGTATCTGCATCAAAATATCATTCTCTATAACATATAAAAAATAAAAAATATATGCAATAACAAAACGTAATCATAAAAATTAAGAACTTACTTCACAACTTTTTTATACATCAACATTCTCTATCTTCGAATAAAACTTTATTATTTTTCAAAAAATATTTACTTTATTAGAGTTTTTTTTACAAGTTGTTACTAATATTTATCTTTTTTATTTCATCTCCTAGAAACTAGGGGTGAGCAGAAAAACCGAATAAACCAAAAACCGAAA